>JAYRBT010000255.1:0-19396 GCA_036023395.1 Myiotriccus ornatus | reverse complement strand
CCCTGGAAGTGTCCAAGGCCAGGTTGGAGCAACCTGGGCTGGTGGAAGGTGTCCCTGCCCGTGGCAGGGGGTGGAACGGGATGGTTTTAAGGTACTTCCCAACTCAAACCATTCCAGGAGTCTCTAAATTAATTCAGGTTTCCTGGTAATGAAACCTGGGGGCTGAACGGTGACACAGCTCTGCAGAGGGGGGACAGTGGGGGAGAGGACCCCGTGTCTCTGAAAAGGTTATTTTTGGCTCGTCTTAATATGCTTGAAAGCCACGGTAATGCTGCAAAAAGCCTCAGCCATAGGATAACTTAATTAAACTTTACTTAAGAGAGTTAAATATTCATTATTTGGCTTCAATTACTGCCTTTGCCAATCCCCCCTCCCTCACCGGGGCTAATTAGTCTAATGGCTGCTCCTCCTGATGACCTGTTTCGGGCTGGGGAGGGGGGATAAAAAGGAGCAATCCAGTATTTTCTTGGCATTACCCAGGGCTGCTTTGCCAAGGGATGGGGTGGATTTCTGGGGGGGGAATTTATGGTGTTTTGGCTCCTGCTATGGGAGCATTTCAGTCTCTCCCAGCAACCTGTGCCAAGGCCTCCCTACCCTCACAGCCAAGAATTCCTTCCCAATATCCCATCCAACCCTGCCCTCTGGCAGTGGGAAGCCATTCCCTGTGTCCTGTCCCTCCATCCCTTGTCCCCAGTCCCTCTCCAGCTCTCCTGGAGCCACTTTAGGTCCTGGAAAAGGCTCTGAGGTCTCTCCAGAGCCTTCTCTTTTCCAGGCTGAGCATTCCCAGTTCCCTCGAGCCTTTTATGGGTGTTTCTGGCTGTCTGGGATGGGGCAGGGACAGCTCTCGGCCTCGCTGCTGAGGTTCCCTCTCAGTGCTGGCTGGACTGTGGGCTCACAGAGGTTCTTTTCCAGAGGCATTTTCCTGCTCTCCCAGTCCCCCGGCGTGGGGCTCTCCCGGGCACATCCCTGTGCAGCTGGAGGCGTCCCAGGGCAGGATGCCCGGAACAGCCACGGGTTCACCTGGCCATCCACGGGTGTTTACAGCCCAGGGGACACCCCGTGCTCCCCCTGGGAGGAAGTGGCTCCTTCTCTCAAGCCCCTGTTCCAGAAGCAGCGTTTGCTCCTGCCCCCTGCCCGGCTATCCAGCCCCTCACCCCAAATCCGGGGGGTGCAGAGCAAGAACCAGCCCCTTCCCCAGGAGCCCTCTGAAGGGAGTGAATCCAGGAATCCATCCTGGGGGCGGGAGCAGCTCCAGGATGAACTGGAGCCCTTGGAATGTCTCTTTACCACCCCAGTGCCATCACGCCTGGGATCCCACTTGCCGTGGGGGCTCCGGATGTCTCCCAGGGCCTGTAAATCCCACATTTTCCGTTGGCAAGCGGGGGTTTGGCCCATGCAGCTGCCCCAGAGTGGAGCAGGGAATGCTGTTTGGAAGTGCTGCTGGTGCTTCCCACAGCTGCCTGCCTCCTTGGAACCTGTTTCCTTGGAGGATGCACTGGCCAAACGCTTCCCTGGAAGCCCGTCCTGGTGTTTGATGGTCCCTTTCTGTGGGTTTCTGCTCCACTTTAGGGGTTTTTTTAGCTGCTCCACCACAGGCAGTGACGTTGAGGCTTGGGAAAACATGGAATAGCGCCGAGTTTATACAGAGGGAGGATTTGGGGGTGCCTGGGAGGAGCGTGGGGCTGTTTTTCGGGTGTCACCTCTGCCGGGTTTTGGGGACAGTTGGTCTGGAGGGGGGTGGGGGCAGGAGAAGGGCTGGCAGGAGTTAAGCCAGTTTTGAACATCCAATAATCCCTTTGCAGGGGGAAGTTTTTTTTCCTGCAGGAAGTGGGTCAGAGCAGCTCTGCAGAGCCGGGACCTGAGCATCAATTTTAATTTCCCACCGTGAGGCATCTGCGGCTCCGTCCCCTCCGGAGCTGCGGGGCTGATTCATCCCAGGTTTTTAAACCTGCTGCTCCCGGAGAGCCAGAGCTCAGACAGCAAGGCTCAGGCAACATCCCCGCCCGGGGAGGATGGAGCAGCAGCAGCTTCCTGACACAGCCGGGGTGGGGAATCCCGGCAGCCTGCGGGGAAGGCAGAGCTGGCTGCTCCTGGAATTCCAAGTCCCCTTTCCCAGCCCGTCCATCACCGTGACACCCGGCCCTGCTCCAGCTCCCCCTGCTGAGCCCTCGCAGCTCAGAGGCACCGGCTCCCAGCGGAGAAAGTTGATTTTGGGGTGGTTTTCTCCTCCCCCGCACCGGAATCCACTGCGGTTTTATCGCATCGCTGGGAAATGTGGCCCTTTCAATGTGTTTTCACTCGACTCCTAATTCTGGAAAAAGAACCTTTCAATACTTGGTTGATTTAATTTTATTATGGGGTTTTTTATCTCCCCCTTGGCTCCGTGCTCCTCTCAATCTGCCACCGCTTCCACTTGTCCAGGACGGAGCTGTGCGTCAGAATTCCCTGTGAGCCCCTGATATTCCACTTCCAGAGCTCGGGGAGGGGGGGGGGAAATCTGAACAGACCTTCCTGATGATGCCGTGGATGAGGTGTTTGGTTGGGTTTTTTTTGCTGCCAAAACCACCCGGCCAATCTGCTGCGCTGAGGAAGCCAACGCCATCCCCTTCAAATCCGCGTGCAAGCTGTTTTCCAGGGAATTTCTTGCGTCACCAGCATCCCAGCAGGTCTCCATCCTCCTCCCGCTGCTTTGCCCTTTGCTTGCTCCCTGCTGGCAGGAGGTGACGGACACGCTGCTCCCCCCGCTGCCAGCCCCTTTCCTGCAGGGATCCTGTCACCTCCCTGCTGCTTCCCGGGAGCAGGAATAGCGCCAGGAGAAAGGACAGTTTACTCCTGGCATCACCCACCTTCCCCCAGGCTGCCAAGGCCCGGGAGAAGCTCTGCCGTGGGATAAGCTGGGATGTGTCAAGTGGTGAAGGTTGGGAAGGCCGTCAGGGAACTGGTGGTGTCATGATGCCCGTAAATAAAGCTGGAGGAACGGGACAGCTCCGAGGGAAAAGGGGAGCAACGGCAGCTTGTGGGGCCAAGAGAAAATTAAACTCGTTTTGTGCGTCGCAGAAACAAGTTCCAGGAAAAGAATCTAATCCATATGGCGGCTCCCAAAGCCAAGGCTGGATGCTGGGGATGGGAAAGAGTCCTTCTGGAGCTGGGGGGGGAGCACGTCAAGTCTGGCTGAAACATGTTAATTTTATGTTTACCCTGATTATTTCCATGCGTTGGAGGTTATTTTTCCCACAAAGAGGAGGTGGTTGCTCAGCTTTTCTGTTTTCCGGGGAGGATCAGACCTTCGTCTCCTCGCTGAGCCCTTCACCCTCCTCGCCCCAGCGGGGAGAGGGGCACCAGCTGCAGCCTGTGCTGCAAACGTGGGCACGGGAAGGGTTCACATCTGCTCTGTGTGTGTGTGTGTGGAGTAATAAACCCCTCCTGGGCTCTGGAATTCCCGGCCTGGAAGGCATTTGGAGGAGCAGGGTGGTTTTTTGGCTCCCAGCCCGAGTCACTTGTAAGCAAGGTGCAAACCTCCCTCCCTCCCTTCCTCCCGCGGGGCTGCACCTCCCGCCCGGCAGCGCCGGGGCACATTCATCCAAATTAGGCAGCTCAGCGTCTCCCCGGGCATCCCAGGATCCTGCAGAGCCCTTCCCAGGCCCCCCCACGCGGGAGCAGTTTACAGGAACAGGCAGAGCCCCTCTCCTGCTGTTCCTCACTGTCCCTGACTCCGCGGGGAGCTGGAGAGGGGGATTGGGATTCCTCACCCCCTGCCCTTGGAGAGGGAGCTGGGATGGGTGTCCTGGGGCTGGAGGGGGTGTCTGTCTGTTCCCCCTGTGTGCCCCAAATGAGGAGGATGCTGGTTTGGGGCGTCAGTGTTGACATGAATGTGAATTCCCCCAGAAAGCCCCGTTATCCCCCCACGGGCTCTGATCCTCACTCCCCACCTCCCAGTGGGATCCCTGTGTTTTTTACGGGATTTTTCCCTGTTTAACAGGGTACTGAGCAGTGGCAGGGGTAGGACTGTGGAGCCTGCAGTGACCAGGCAATGAGGAGGGGACACCAGGGATGGGGGACCAGCCCAGCTCCCCTCCCCAGGCCTGTCCACCCCTTTGCTATAAATCTGGATTTGAGGATCCTGGCTGCTGTGTGCCGGTGGTTCTCGTTATCCCACTTGCTTATTGAACAATTATCAGTTCTGTTGCACTTCCTGATCCTTGGATGTGTTTGCTGGCAGCTGGGGGAGTGGGAACACGAAGGGGGTGACGATTCCTTCCCAGCTCCGAGGAACAGGGTGTGGGTGCACGTGGGAATGGAAAGAAACTTCAGGGGGATAAAAAAATAATAAATAAAGAGGAGAAACTCAGTCATGAGGATCTTACTTAAAGATGCCAGTGCTGGGGATGTGCTCGGCTACAAGCTGGAAGTGTCCAAGGCCAGGTTGGATGGGGCTTGGAACAACCTGGGCCAGTGGAAGGTGTCCCCGCCCATGGCAGGGGGGTGGCCCTGGGCGATTTCTTCAGTGCCTTCCAACCCAAACTCTTCCATGATTAATAGATTTCCTCCAGTCTGTCCACCCACAGCGCCAGGATCAGGCTGGGGTGGCAGCCAGACGGTCCCCAAGCGCCACGGACGGGCAGTCAGAGCAATCCACGGAGTGTCACTCCTGGAAATCACCCTCTCCGAGGCAATTTTCTCCACCAAAGGTCCCTGTTAATAGGGCTGCCTGTCGCTGACCTTTCAGAGGGAGAAAAATGATGCAGGATTCAAAACCCATTACAGCTTCCACCTTTCCCCTCCACCCCCCTCCTCCTCCTCCTCCTCCTCTTGGCTTCTCTCCCATCATCTCCCGGGTCGATTGAAGCAGAAGCTCCGGGGATGTGTCCAGGGGTGAACCCAGGAGGTCTCAGCATCCCCACTGCTGCCTCCTTCCCCGGCTCTGCTGTCCCAGCTGGAGCTGCTTTGTCTCTTCTCTTCCCAAAGCCCTTCCCTCCCTCCCAGCCTGCGGAGGAAGCGGCTCTGAATTGCTGACTCCTCCGACATGAATATTGTTCAATTATTCACAGATGTGTTTTGACCCGAGTCTGACAAAAGCCTCTGCTTCAGCATCTTCCTGCCTGCTCACCCAAGCATTCCTGCTCCTGCAGGATCCGCCGGCTGCCCGGCCTTCCAGCGGCTCTGCTGGGCTGCTTCTATCCCCCCTATCATCTCCTCTTAGCACCTAATTAATGCAAGAGGAGCCGAATTTTCCTGCAGCTCCAGAAATCCCGGGGAATTTGGGGAACGTGCCCAACCCCACCTCCCTCTCAGGGATGCTGCTGGAGCAGGGAGCAGTTATCCCCCTTCCCAGCACGCTTATCCCTCCTCCCAGCACAGTTATCCCCTCTCCCAGTACCAGTTATCCCGCAGGATGGAATACAGGAACGTTAAGATCCATATCCCAGCTTTCCTGCTGGATTATCACCCCTTATCCTTGTCTCCCTTGTCCAGGGCTTCATGCTGGAAGCTGTAAATGGCTCAGGTTAACCTTGAGGCCTGGCAGATCCTTCCTTGCTGCCCTTGTGACAAGCTCTGGGAGAATCCTGTCTTTAATTAAACTCCCGGACTCTCTTCCGTTCCCCGCGGCCAATCTGCAGACTCAGCGCTGCCGGTGCTTCACTTCACGCTCCCGGGGTCCCTGCAGGTGGGAGATGCCTTTTCCCTGGGTGCATCCCGCTTTTCCTGGCCAGGGATGAGCTGTTCCCTCGCTGCCTCGCCGCTGGATGAGGCGCCGCGGGTGTGGAAGCTCCAAACATCCCGACAAAGGGCACTAATGAGAATCCACTGAAATCCTGGATTCTGGGATGACTTCAGCCAGTGTCCCAACGAGCTGAGGGAGCTCCTCCTGTTTATCCTGGGAGAAGTTCCGCTGGTTTCTGGGCAGAGATGCGGGGATGGAGGGGACAGTGACCCTTTTCCCGGGAGCCTCGTGTTCTCCCAGCCCCTGCACTGGGAGGCTCGGGGGGCAAAGAGAGCAGCTGGAAAACTGGGGACTGTCTCCTGCCTGGGAATAAACAGGGAAGGAGCAGGGACTTGGGGCAGGGAGAGGAGAAAGGCCAGGACTGGAGAGAGAAGGGGCTCGTTTATGAGCCAGGAATGGAGGGGAAGAGGGAGGGAGATGGCCTCGATGGGAGGAGGAAGGCTGGAATGAGGCATTTTTCCAGCTCCACTACCTTTAAATGGAAAGATCCAGAACAAATCCCTCCCCATCAGACCCTTTGGAGCTGCACTGGGACCCCCCCTGCCTGTTGGGGGGATGTCCCCACAGGCCCAGCTCCCCCATCCTCCCACTGGGATTCAGGACATTCCAAAGGTCTCCTCTGCTGAGCCAACACCAATTACCCTCCTCGGGAACAGGATTAACATTTTCACTCCTTTCCAGCTGCTAATTAAGCACCGGCTGCCCCCAGCCTGGCACTGGCCCCTGGAGCCTTAATTCCCTCTTTCCCTAAACCCTCCCGGCCCCAAAGAGAGCGAGAACTCCCTCAAATCCCACCTGTGCAGGAAATTGAGATTCCTTTTGTCCCCCAGGAGCTGCCAGCCCGGCCCTGCATTTATGGGAATATAGATATAATATATATAATATATATATGTGTGCAGTTTTCTTATGGCTGTTGGCTTCAAATGACTTTTCCATGAGCAGGGAGCTGGGCTCCCAACATCCCAACCTCTGGGATGCCTCAAATCCGGGGGTCACCTCCAAATAACCAGCCTGGGAGAGGTGCTGAGGGCCTGGTGAAGGCAGCAGAGCCTGAATAAATGCTAATTTATGTGTATTTACAGACAACCAGCTCAACTATTCCATAAGCCCCGGATACCTGGCAGGTTCAAAGTGAACCTTTCCCAAAACAGGAGAGGAATTTTAATGGGGAGAAGCTGCTGGGGGAGAAGGAAGCTCCCCCCTCTCCCAGGGCTCTGAGGAGATGCTCACGGTAGTACCTCGTATTCTAAGAGATTCTTATTTAAAACTCTCCCTTTTTTATTAATAAAGGGAATATTTCTGCCTTCGTGGTGTTTTTCAATGAGCCAGGGAGGGTTGGGGCTGGTTTTTCTTCCCCCCTCCCCCTCCATATCTGTTGTAATTGATTTATTTTGTAATGCAATATTGTCTAACATCCACAGACTCATTTGACTAAATTATTCATCAGCAGATTTTTAAATAATGCAGCGGCTTTACTTTTTTTCCTGCTCTTATTTTTCCAGCTCCTTCAAGCCGGGGCTGGAAATGGATATTCAGTGCTGGGGTCTCTGCTGTGTCTTTGCTGCTCCGAGCTGGGCTGTTGGGAACTGCTGACTGGGAGGGTGGAGGGTAATGAGAGCCATTAGCAGGGCCTGGATTTACCCTCTGCTCCAATATCTGCTGATGGGAGCAGAGCAGCTCCTCCTTCTCTGGATGCTGGATCCAGGCGTGGAAGCGCCAAGCAGGAATCTCTGGGAAGGCTCTGGGTGGGATCCAGCGTGAGGGTGACCCACAGGAGAGGGGGAAAAACACAGGGATGAAGTGCTGGGTCGTTGTCCCCGAGTTACCTTCAGTTATCCTGGGAAAAGGTGGAATTCCAGGCGAAGCAAGGCCTGGTTTCCTCCAGCGGCGGTTCCGTCGTGTCGGAGATCCCAAAGAGCCTCTGGATCAGGGAGCTGGTTTGCTTGCCTTTGGAATTGCATTCCAAGCAAATATTCCTCCCACACCCCAGGAAGAGGAGTGGAAAGGAGCGAGGTTTGCTGGAGAAGTTGTTCAGGAAAGGAGCAGATCCCGGCTCGGGCTGTGGGATGAGACCCATCCACGGATTTGGCTCTGCAGGGAGCCCTGGCCGTGCACAGACCGGGCAAACATCCCCTCACTGACCCCCTGGAATATCCAGGGTTGCCTCAGCAGCCTCGGGAAGGGGAAGCACAAAGAACCAGGAGCTGTGGGAGGCTTTGAGGAATCCTGGAGAAGGGAGGATTTGGGGATTCTGTGAGTGTTTCTGTGCCTCGGGAACGGCAGTGGCAGCCCTGCAGCCTCCCCTCCCAGCCCCGGAGTTCAAAGGCAATTTGTCTGCGAGAAATTGGAGCATCCATTAAACAAGGACCTTTGAAACTCCAGCGAGGGGCAGAGCATGGAAAGGAGCTGCTCTGGAATCAGCCCAGCAGGACATTCCCGAGCAAGGAGCCGGGAGCATCAGGTGTGAGAATTCCGGCTCTGCTGGAATTTGACCTCCACTTGGCTCTGCTGCTGCAGGGGGCGAGGGTGAGGATGGGCAGGACTGACCTCTGCCCACCCCACACTCATCCTCCCTCTCTCCAGGCGGCTTTTTATCCCTTCTGGAAAGTTTGCAGGAGTCACTTGGTGCATTCTTCCCTTTTTCCTGGATTCCAGCTGGGGCTGTTAAATGCACTTTGCCTTCAGAGCGGCACAAAAGCCCCGAGTTTAAGGTCAGACACTGAACCTGGAGCTGAAAGCCCTAAAAAGTGGAGCAGAAATCTTGTTACGAAGGCAAAAAAAAAAAAAGCCCAAGTTCTTGTTCTCCCCCCCCCGGGAATCACTGGTGGAAAACTGGAACATCACTGGCAGCCCCCCTGGGATGGCACAGCCTGAGTGGTGATGGCTCTGACACCAGCACAGGGGGAATTTTGGGGATTAAAAGGCCAAACTGCAGGAGATTTTGATTAATTTTGCTGGATTTTCCATCTTCTCTCCCCGGCTCTGACGTGGGACAGAGCCTGTGCCCTTTTCCCTTCTCCAGCCCTGGCAGGGCTGGGAGCTGCCCTTTCCATCAGCTTTTCCTTCCCCAGATCAGCCTCAACAGCTGAAATCTGGAGATTCTCCTGTGCTGCTGATTTTTACTGTATTTTTTTTTAACAAGCCCATTCTGACCAAGGAGCTGCTGGAGTGTTTCTGGAATGCTGGATGGGTTTGTTTCCCTGCTGTCAAAGCCACCGTTGGCACAGAAGGAAAACTCTTTCATTTGGATGATGTCCCAGTGGGAGAATCCAGGGGCAGGTCTGAGCTCCAGACGCAGCACTGGGTGCTCGTGGGAGCCAAATCCACGCAGCCCTTCATGGAGGAGCGTGGAATCCTGGAATCCTGGAATGGTGGGGGCTGGAAGAGACCTTAAGGACCATCTCCTTCCAACCCATGGAACAGGGACACCTTCCACTGTCCCAGGTTGCTCCAAGCCCTGTCCAACCTGCCCTTGGACACTCCCAGGGATGGGACATTCCACGATTTCCCTGCCTTTTCCAGCTGGAGGAGGCTCCACATAAACCCTCCACCCTCTGTGCCGTGCCTGGGACATCATCCCCAGCTGCCACCAGAATTCCTGTCTCTCCTGCCTCCCGTTATTTCCAAGCCATTTAGCAGGTTTCTGTGTCCTTGGCGCCCCCGGAGCACCCTGTGATGGGCTGTCAGTGCCTCGATTTTAACCCGGGATGGGGGAAGGTGCTGGGATTCGACTGGGAATGAGACGGAGGGGATAACAACTAAAGTGCCTTTTATCGAGGCTTTCAGACAACCGAAATGTCACCGGCCCTGCCAAAAGGAGATCAAAGAACGGCCACAAACGTGACCAGCTGCCCGGGCAGGGGCTGCAGGAGCAGGGGATGGGCTGGGCCGGGGGGAGGAGCTGGGATGTTTTGGGAACGCGGATTTATTCTCCACCTGAACGGGAGCGGTTTAGCGCAGAACACACGGATTTCGGGGTGAAATCAGCATTTGCTGCACAAAGCAGGGCCAAGGAGCGTGGAATCAACAGCCTCGGGAATTGGTGTTGAAGGCGGGGGTGGCACAGGAGGTTCCATCGCATCGGTTTTTATTCCCCTTCCTTAAAAATAAATAAATAAATTAAAAGGCTGAGATTTCTATAATCCTCAGGTTATATTTTGAGGGAAGGCACTAAATCAGGGCATGGATGCTCCTGTTTCTCCCTCTCCAGCCCTGCCCTCGTGGTCGCTGTCCACGCCCTGGACATACAAAAGGATGGTAATAAATAAAAGATCACCTGAAATGCCCCCAGCCTCATCTGGGGAATCCTGCCCGTGGAGCTGCCTTCCAGCTCTCCCCATCCATCAGGCCCTCCCTGTGGGCTCCCATCCATCAGAGAGAGTGGAAGTGAAACATTTTTATTGATCCCGGCCTTTTCCTGGCTCCTCCGTGTTTCTCAGCCAGGCATTTCCATTCCACGTGGGGGCTCTTTCCCAGGGAACAGCCCTCTTGGTCACTGCCATGTGTTGCCCAGGGGGGGAGATTTTTTTATCCCCCTGGGATAATTTTTATCCCCAGGCTGCAGCCTGGCCTGGAACACTCCCAGGGATGGCACAACCAGTGCCAGGCCCTCACCACCCCCATCCCAGGGAGGAATTTCTCCCTAATCCAACCCCTGCCAGCCAGGGGTGTTTCCCGAGGTGCTGGAGAGCAGGGAGCGTGCCAGGAGCCAGGAGGAGGAGGGTGGATGAAGGAGGGAGGTTTCCAGTGGCACTGTGAGCCCCAGCACTGCCTTCCCTCTTCCCTTGGTGTTGTTTCTTTTTTTTTCCTGATCCAGTATTTTTTCTGGCTGCAAAATCCAAGGCTGAAAACTGAGGAGCAATCCAGATGTGGTCGGAGATGCAGCAGCCAGGTTTTTAATTCACTGCCTGCTGGAGATGTTGGCTAGGGGACGGGATTTTTTGGGAGCAGAGGGGCTTCCAGGAGCCTGTGCTGGATGCAGGGGGGACAATCCCATGGATGAGGACAATCACAGCCTCAGTCAGGGAGATCTCAGCGCTGGTTTTCCCCCTGATCACCCAAACCTTGTCACCCTGAGCTCATTGGACCCTTCCTGCCCCCAGGAAGAGGGGAGCATTTTCCAGAAAAATCACAGCTCCTTTGTTGTGTTCAGGCTCTGCCTCAGAGCTCTTTGATTCCCCTCAGGCATTTTGCTCCTTGCAGGAGTTGCTGCTTTCCCTCCTCCCTGCAGAACTAGTTGGTGCCACGGGCAGCACCTCGGGCATCCATGTGCCAGTGCTCCTGCAGCCTTTGCTCCCTGTTTCTCATCCCCTTCCTCAGAATTTCCCAGAATATCCCAATCCAGGATGAAAATCCACACCCACCCAGCTGCCTGCAGCAGGTTTGGGGGTGCAGGTTCACCCCTCACCTTCACCCAGCAGGCCCAGGGTGACACTTACTCTGGATCCACACCTTGGTGCCTCAGTTTCCCCGTTTCCATAATCAGGGAATTATTGCCAGTGATCCCTGGAGTGAGGAGGGCATCATTCCTACCTGCCAGGCTGCCCCAGGGGCTCTCCCACAGCCCAGGAGGCTCCCTGGGGAGAAATCCCAGCCACGGGGGACTCGCTCCGAGCCCCCGAACCAGCGGATTCCATCCCAAACTTCGCAGGCAGCGCCCGCCCAGGGACGCCCCGAGCTGCAGCACAGCCCATTAGCACTCAGCCGAGCTCTGCTGCTCCGTTCCGCTCTCCTTCCCTTCCCCAAACCAAATTAAATCTCTTTTATTAGCTCCCTTTTCTGTACACAACTCCTCGCACAATTAGCGAATCGTTTTCAAGGGCCCGAACTTAATTGCCTCGCTCCGTCCTCGCCCTCCGAAGCTTTTGGCTTTCATTTCACTTTCACTTAATTTTTATTAGGATCAAGAGAGAGGAGAAACACGACCAAATCACCACTGAAAATAAGAGAGGGAAGGGCTGGGGGCTCAGGGACGGAGCTGGAGCCTGGGGAAGGCTGGAGAGAGATCCCTCAGGATGCTTTTCCCTGGACAAATGGGACCGTGGTCCCGGTGTCCCAATGCTGCAGGGGGCACCCAGGACGTGCCAGCAGCTCCTCTCCTCGTGCTAAGGCACAAACCCCTCCCTCTTCCTCAGCTCTCAGGACTTCGCTTTGCTTTGCCCGGAGGATTTTAAGCAGATCAGGCCTTTTGGCTCGTCGGCTCCTTATCCATCTGCCCGCCCAGGCTGTCCCAGAGGGTCCTGCTGGGATCAGGGCTGGGACAACCAGCGCAGGGCTGGGGCACTGGAGCCCCTGACCTTCCCTCCCTGTGCTTTCTGCACGCTCTGGCTGTGTTTCCAGTGAGGTATTTGCTTATTAACCACCACCGATGCCAGCCCAGGTTGGCCGCGGAGGGTCGATGCCTCCCGTTCCCTCTGATGGATTCCCGGAGCTCCGGGGACTCAATCAATTGAAGGCAACATAAATCACAGTAATTAAAGTATCCCCCAGCCCGTTGTGCAGCCCCCAGGGGCCGGCAGTGGTGTGTGGAAGTCCCTTTGGCACTGCAAGCTCTGACTGCAGCTCCCGGGGGCTCCTCGGCGCAGGCTTTGGGATAATTGATTTCGCGGGGCCTTTCCTTTACGGATGTCAAAGCCCTCGGAGAGGCAGCAACGGGGTCAGAGGCACCAAAGATGGGTTTAATTAGCTGCTCTTTTCTCTGCAGCGCTGGCAGAGCCGTGGCTGGAGCGTTCAGGTGTTTATGGAATCGTGGAATCACGGAATGGTTTGGGTGGGAAGGGACCTCAAAGCCCATCCAGTTCCACCCCCTGCCATGGGCAGGGACACCTTCCACTAGCCCAGGTTGTTCCAAGGCCCATCCAGCCTGGCCCTGGGTATTTCCAGGGATGAGGCTGCACTTGGCAGCAGGGAGCAGGACCTGCCTCGTTTTCCCAGCATCGCTCCCTGTTTATCCGGGATCCTGCCTCTTGCTCCCCGAACTCTGGGAGTCCGAGTGTTAACAAACCACTCTGGGGGGTTGGCTGAGGGAGATCAGAAAGACAAATCAGTGCCTGAGTGGGAATGCTGTTTCCCAAGGGGAGGCGGCGGTGCCTTGCCGAGCCGATTCCCGGCGGGAATGCCGGCACAGGGGCACCACCCGCATCCCTCTGAAAGCAGCAGCATCGCTGGTGCCCCGCTCATGAATATTCACGCAGCGGCTCTGCCTTTATCCCGTGCTGTGCAATTATCATTTTAAAGGCTCTCGAAAAGCTTATCAGACCCGAGCACCGGGGGGGGGAAGGAAGGAAGGGCTGAGCCGGTGCCTGGGGGGGCTGGAAGGAGCAGCTGGGCCGGAGCAGGGATGCGGGGATGGGATGCGGGCAGAGGGAGCATCCCCTGCTCGCGGCTCCCCCGTTCCTCGGCTCGGCGAAGCCTCCGGGCTGGTTTTTGGGGATGGCTGTGGCAGGATTATCCTGCTCTCCTCCTCCCCGGAACGCCGTCAGGCCTTGCCGCTTACCCCGTGTAATGAGCTTTCAAATCCACAGGCAAAAAGCCGGGATAAATCCAGGGCTACTCAAGGATTTCACCGGCAGCTCCTCGGGAGATGGGGATGAGGATGGAGCCGAGGCGGCTCTCAGCCCACGCCTTCCAGCAGGAACACACCTGAGGGAGACCTCCTGGAGCTGCTCTGCCAGGATCATCGATATTCTGGGAAATATCCAGTAAAACCCACTCTGCATGCAGTTTCCCCTGAAGTTTGAGGGATTTTTTTTTTTTTAATCCAGTTAAAAATGAATTTAAACCGCAGAGCAGGGTGAGAGGAGCTGGCAAATGGTTGTGTGTTTCCACCAGACTCCTTTGTGGTGCTTTGTGGTGCGGCCCTAAAGCCACTTCTCCCCAAGCCACGGGCCCTGGGGTCTCCAAGACAAAAATGTAAATAACAGAGCATCGTTTGTTTAATTGTTAATGGCTCCCAGAGAAGGGGCAGTTCTGGCAGCTCCAGGGAGACCAATGTGGCTCAAAACCTGAGCCCTGTGCCGGCCTGGATTTGTTCTCTTCCCCCTTCCCTCGAGTCAGGCTGATCCTGGGTTATCTCCAGCCCTATCATGAGGGGGTTTGTTGCTGCCAAGAGAGCTGGATGTTACAAGTGTCCTCTGAATGTGCAATCACAGCAGGCGACTCCCCTTTCCCTCCCTTCCCGGACGCCTGACTTGGGATCTTGTCGATGATTAAGCTCGGTGTCTCATAAATTATGTTTCACCAAATTGCTACATTAATAAGGGGCCGTGTGTTCTTGGAGGATCATTAATTATAGATACATTTTTATTTTCCCTGCAAAACTGCCCGCGCTTCTCTCTGGGCTGGTTGTGCAGCAGCATTCGGGGGCTGGAGGGGGATGAGGATGGGCTTGGAAGCAAAGGAGCGTTCCTGGATGGCTCCTGAGGGGGTGCAGGGATCCTCCTGGAGGGATTCAGCTGCAGGCAGTGGCAAGGACCAGCATCCCAAACAAACACCCCGGTGCTGCAGCAGCTCCTGGCATGGCAAAGCCTCCCCCTTTTCCCGGGATGTCGAGTTGTCCTGTTCCCACTAACCCGATGCCTCCGATGGCAAAGCTGCCCTGCAGGGTCGTGTTACCATCGCTGATTCATTATTAACGATCACTTAGGCTGGGTTCAGGGTTTAGGCCGAGCCTCTCCCGTGCCTTGGAGAGCATCCAGGGAGTGTTGGGAATGATGACGAGGCCGTGTCAGGGGGGATGCCATGGGGAAGGTGCTTCCCTGTGCCCCCAAGAAGGCTGGATGGCAGGGGGTTCCCCAGGCAGCAGGGACACCTCAGTCCTCAGCAGCACCATGAGAGCTGCACCCCGAGCCAGGGATTCCCCTGGAGCCGCAGGGAATTTACCGGGAGATGATAAATTCCCCATTTGCCGCTTTATTACAAGAGCTCCAAGGGGCGGAAAAGTGGATTGTCAGGTGGTTTCCTCAGATCCTGTGGAAGCTGTTGAACTTCTGTGCCGTGCTGCAATGGCAAATCAAGCCTGTCCCGGAGTTTGAACTGTCCCTGACTCAGTAATTTCCAGTTCCAGCTGCTCTGGGGGGGCTCAGGGTGTCCGGCCGGGAGCTCGTGCCAGCAGTGGGGATTGAATAAAGGTGGATCAGGGCCTTTCCCAAATAAATCCATCACCTGAAGGGAGCCTGCAAGAAATATGGAGAGGGACTATTTACAAGGACCGGGACTACCAGGAGAAGGGGATGGAATTCCCAGAGAAGCTGTGGCTGCCCCTGGGTTCCTGGAAGCATCCAAGGCCAGCTCGGAGCAACCTGGGCTAGTGGGAGGTGTCCCTGCCCAAGGCAGGGGGTGGGACTGGATGATTTTACAGTCCCTTCCCACCCAAAGCATTCCATGATTCCATGACAGACTCTTCCTCCGTCCAGGTTCATCATCACAGGTGACTCCACAGGAGCTGCTCCCACTCCAGGGGCAAACTGGGGGTGCAGATCCCCGTGTTTCCACACCCCACAAAGCAGATCTTCTCCTTGGGATATCCTTCCAACACTCCCAGCCCTTGGCAGCTCCCACACACATGTGAATCCATCTCCTTCCCTGCCTCTCCTCCAAGATTTAGCAAGGCAGAGACAACAGGGTTTGCCCTGAGCTCAGCCCTGGGTAGGGAAGCACTCCAGCACTTCCAGTGCTTTAGGAAGGACTGGGAACATTGAAAGCTAGACTATCCTTGCCCAAAGAAATGAACAAGCTCTGGGTTTATAAATCAACAAGCTCTGTGTTCATGCTCTCTTCCTCCTTGCCTGACTCATCCAACCCTTGAGCTCTTCCCAAAAGGACAGATCACTGGGATGATGCTTTGATGGGAGTTTTTGGTGCAGGGATGTGCTGTTTCTTTCCCTGCAGGCACAGGCAGAGTTGGGGGTGCTCAGGGATCCTCAGTCCAGGGTCCCAGATGCTCTGGGGAGCTTTGGGATTCGGGAGGGCTGGAGCACCCCGTGGGTGAGGCAGTCAAAATCCGCCGGGCACGTGGGGCTGGCAGAGCTGCTGCAGCTCCCCTGCCCTTTTCTGGGACTCTGTGGTGCCACTCTGATTTCCCCTTTGGGAAGACAACAGCAAAAATATCTGTGTAATGTGTCACACCACATCCAGCCCGGGGCTGAAAGGCACCACGCTCAGATTTTGGGGCCACGTTGCAAACCAGTCAGCCCTGACCGATGGAGCACAGGAGCCTGGCTGGAACAGGGACATCCCCCGGCTCCTGGGGGAGCTGAAGGGGCTGAAAGAGTTTTGGGGAGTATAAAAAAACCCCACATCTCTTCTGAGCCAGAGCTAAATATCTGTATGGGGAAGGAAAAAACAACTTATGGAGCGGATAGAAAACTGGCAGCCCCTGTGCACAGCTCGGCTGTGCATCAGCAGCCCAATAAATATATTGATAATCCCCCTCTGGAAAAGCGTCTATAAATTATGGGGCTGATGCTGCTAATAAGGCAGTGGGTGATGGACCAGCACACAAACCTGGCTCTGAGTCAGAGCCTTCCAAATCTGGCTTCTTGGCCCCAGCTGAGGGGAAGAACAGCCCAAATCCTGTAGAGGAGATGCTGCAAGGGAGGGGGATTTATTTGGGGTCTCTGGGGCCCCACAGTGGGGTCTGGCAGTGGGAAAGGGTTATTCTTGGAGACAACTGGGACAGGACTCCAACCAAGTCTCTTCTTCCCTGCTGAGTGTCTTTAGCCAAGCAGCCACAGGCCCTTTGCTCTTTCCCCTCCTAAATTTCTCCTCATTCTTTTTAGGTGCCTCGAACTCTGCTTTGAGGGCACAGCTCCCCACATGACTGGGACATGATTGGGACCGTGGGGCCCCATCCCAGAGCAGTCACTGGACGGGAAATAACTTGGCTGACCTCAGTGGGTCCACCCAGAGCCGGGGTTTGGCCCCTCTTCCCTGTGAATGTAAAATAAATAAGTGATTACTGGGAACAAGTGTAGGGAGCAGGTTACAGCTGCGGCCTCGCAGTGCTGAAGCCTGGGCAAATATGTTCTTAATAATCAACCGGTATTTATTTAATGTACAATGATTCTGCTGCTAAGCTCCAGCGAAACGCAGAGTTAATTAAAAACGCCTTTGCAATCGGTCCTCTAGGGAGAATATTTTCTATTATCTGAGGGGTTTTCTTTTTTTTATTATTTCTCTCCCCCCACACTTCTATTCCCTGTCTGGCCCTGCTGCTCATTTTATCTCTTCCCTGTGATTCCTGGCGAAACAAGGGAGGTTTCAGCACGTGTGTGATGGAGCAGGTCCGGGAAGGGAGACAATCCATGCCCTGGCCCATCCCAAAAGGCAGGAATGGTGAGATCTGGGAGGACAGCAGAGGGTCACGGCTGGCAGAGAGAAGGGTCCACAAAGCTTTGCTTCGATCCCGGTGGGGTCACTCCCGCAAACACCCCACCTTTCCCAGGGCTGTTGTCTCTCCTGGAATGTTCCCACATCCTTATTTACGAGCTTCTCCCTCCCGCCACACACTCACCCACCACCACCACCACCCCTTTTGGAAGATCAGTAGCGCGATCGTCGCTGGGCCGTGAAGTGAGACCCGGGGAAGTGCGCGGCGGAGAATAATTTACCTCTCACCACGGCTGAACCTGCCGAGAAATCCCCCCCGGAATCCCTCGGGAAGGAGGCACCGGCTCCCATGGCGGAGCCAGCGCCGCCGGCAGCGGCTCCTGCGCGTTTGGAGCAGCCTCTTCGTGCCAGGAGAGCCTGATTGCTCCTGATGGTCCCTCGTGCCTCCAGTGGGTTCTTCCCTCTCTCCTTTTATTCCCCCATCTCCTCTTGTTTGGCTCAGGTGTCGGCTGCCTTATCCCAGCAGGGTTTTTGTTTTCCCACAGGGATTTTTCACGGACAGCTCTTGTCCCGCCACAGGGTTGGGACGGAGAAGGGGACAACTCCCTCTCAAAAACCATCCCAGAAAAGCCAAGCAAAACCCCCAGGGAGGAATTTAGGAGAAGGTTCGGCCCAAGGTCCTGGGAAATCCAGGTTTAGAATCCCAGTAAAAAAATCAGCCCCCCATAAGCCTTGTTACCTCTTGCCCTGAAAACCATCTGGGAGGTGGAAATCCACCTTTTTCTCCTCTTCCCTCCACTCGAGGGAGAAGAAATGGAACAACAAAAAAAAAAAAAAAATTGTTCAGGCTTTTTTTCTTTTTTTTTTTTTTTATTATTCAAACACTTTCAAAGTTAATTTCAAAAAGCTGGGAACACTTGATAGTTTTAATTAATCCACTGCCTTGGGAAATACAATTTGTGTAGCCAAAGCTTCTCACTCTCCTCTGGATAGGGATCTCACCCCGGGACATGCTGATGGATCCGGCGTGGCAGCGATTGCAGCACTGACTCCAGTGACTTGATTTTATTCCATTTTATTCCGTTTCGCCCTGGAAGGTCCCCGTGTCCGCTTCCTTTTGGTTATTCGTTTCGAGGAAGGGGGATCCAGGTTTTTGGAGGGATCACCTGGAGTCCCTGCGGGAACAGCTCGTTCACCCAAACTTCAAATCAATTAAAACCAAACCTGAATGATTTATTTTTTTATTCCCCCCCCCCCGGTTTAATTCCAGGTGGATCCCGGTGGATCCCAGCATTCCAGCCCGAGCTGTGCTTTTCCTTCTCCCTGCCCTCTCTCCTCCCAACTGGAATTTTCATTCCCCTTCCAGGAAAGGGATTTTTCTCCCCCTCTTCCATTTTATTTCCCTCCCTCTTTTTGATTGTATCAGCTGCTGACCGGGTTATCCATCTGGGGTTCCCTTTCCCGGAACTGGGAGATTTAGGGATGGTTTTTCCTGGAGGAGAAGGCTCAGCATCACCGTGGGATGTGCTTGTGTGACACACCAGCTCCAGGCTGGAAATGGCAATTCCCACCAGCTCAAGTGTTGCTGGATTTTGCTGCTGTGGTGCAGCCCTGACGTCATCACCATCATCATCATCATCATCATCACCATCATCATCTTCATCATAACCACCATCATCATCACTATCATCATAATAAAAAATTATTTTTATTTTTATTAATAATTTTAAATGTGATTTATTTAATGTCTTATTATTATTCATAATTAAAACCGTATTTTAATTTGCTTTGTTTAATTTATTATTAATTATTTTAATCATTATTATTAGTGCTATTTCACCTGTATCCAGGGAGTTTTCTCCAGTCAAACCCACCTCACAGCCAGTCCTTAAGTGGGGCCGTGAGACACGTTTCACGGCATCGAGAAAAATCACACTCAGCTCCCAAAAATAAAAATAACAAAGTCAATACAAATTAAGTGGGAAAGAAGAGCCCGTCTGTTCCCATTCTTTAAACCAGGTTTCCAGGCAATTATTCTCCTATCTCCCACATAAAATTAATAAGAATTCTGCTTGAATGTTCAATAGGCTTTGGGTTTGCAGAGTCTTTGAGGCGAAAGGAGGACGGAATGTTTAATTAGTTCCCTCCAGCCTGTCCTGGTTCCACAACGTGGGGACTGTGGTGCCTTTGGGGGGCCCAGGGACTGGCCAGACACGTTCCCTGGGAAGGAGGGTGGGATATGGGGGCACGGGGGGGTGGTTTGATTAATCTGGGGAAGGGGCTGGAGCAGCAGGAGCAGCTGAGGGAGCTGGGGGGGCTCAGCCTGGAGAAAAGGAGGCTCAGGGG
>JAYRBT010000254.1:0-19489 GCA_036023395.1 Myiotriccus ornatus | reverse complement strand
ACCCCTTCCACTGGGTATCCTGTGCCCTTTCAGCTGAAAAGCAATGCCTCCTTCGTGGCGTTTCTCATGCATTTTAGTGCTGTGCAATTAAGCAGATTATGGAATGTATCTAATTTCTACGTCAGTCACACACCTCATAATGGCTTTAAACAAACCCCTCCCTGGGTTATATGGGACTCCTAATCTGACAACAGTTAACATATAATGATATCCATAGAATCACAGAGTGGTTGGAAGGGACCTTAAAGCTCATCTCATTCCAACTCCCTGCCATGGGCAGGGACACCTTCCACTAGATCAGGTCCAGCCTGGCCTCGGACAGGGGTGGGAACAGCCACAGCTTCTCTGGGCAACCTGTGCCAGTGCCTCACCACCCTCACAGCGAAAAATTTCTTCCTAATATATAATCTAGACCTACCCTCTGTCAGTTTGAACACCCTACAAGAGATAACAGCACACTGGCTTAATGTCTTTATAACATTTTGGATCTTCTTACCTTGAACAACAGTCCTAGACTTTATCCAAAAAAAATCATTAATATAGCATTCATAGTTTAGGAAAAATAAGAAAACTGTGGGTTTGTTTTGCATTTTCTGATGTCGCTAAAAATAAAAGAGATGCTTTGGGCTTTGTCCTTTGAGCCAGTGTGCTCAAATCCTTCAACAATTCCAGGTTTATATTCAATTTGCAAATCAGGTTTGTGTTTCTAAAACACTCATCTGTCTACTCCTGGAAAGAGAAGAATTTGCCAGGGTAATTTTTGCAATAGAATTCTTTTCCTTTCAGGCAGTTTCAAAGAGTGTGGCCTGTCTATGACGCCAGACTTTCTTTTCACCAGCCCAACCCAATTAAATTACAAACATTTTTCTTCATCTGATCACAATAGCACTAAGATTTGTTAGTGTCTGAGATGCACAGGCTACAAAAGTCCAGTTTTGCTCACAGCTGGACAGTGCCAGTACTCTTCTTGGAAAGGTCTCCAAACAGCTGAAGTTTACCCTTGTTGTCCCAGTAACAAAACTACCCACACTAGTCACCAAGAGGTCAGTCCAGCTCCCATCCCATCAGCAGTGTCAGACTGCTGATTCATGCAGCTGCATCAGGCAAAAAAATGTCTCCAGAAAGGCACCTTTCCGAGGGGATTGATACGCTCTGGCAGCTGAGGCAGGCAGGACTTCGACCTACTCCGACCTGCTCATAAATCTGCACGTTCCCCTCTTTCCCAAGGTTGTTATATCCAGTGTCATAAATTACTCTATCCTTTAGCTACAGACTGACGTTCCTGTTTCTTTTCAGTGTTGTTCTGAGCCTCTGTGATGATCTCCTGTTTCCTTTTTTAGGTTTCTAACTAAATCCCTACATCATTTTGTCACTGAACACAAGGGCAAAAGCACCTGAAGCTCTGGGAAGCTGGCAAACCGTAGCCTGCTGCAAGGGAGAGCCTGAAAGGCCACAAGTTTGTGTTGTGCTTGTTTAAATTAGTATAGATAATGTTACCTGTAGAATGGGTACTTAACAAATCTTGCTGGCCTGTAGTTGAACATGAATGAAAAGCACGTTGGGAGAGGCTGAGTGTTCTTAGTCACAAAAAACCCCCAGATGGTCCCTCTACTTCAAACTGTTATTAAAAAAAAAAAAAAATTAAGAAATTCTTTCTAGCTTCCATAATATATATCATGAGCTTAGGTCAGGCAATTGTATGTTGAAGCCATGCATAATGCTCAAAGTGGAGTGAAGATGTCTTGCCTATCAAGATGAAAATGCAGATGAATTCGACACTGGCTTTCTTTCAACCCATAGTGAATTTACATGTGTGAAATAAAGACAAGTAAAACTGGCCAAAAAAAATATTACCCAAAGGCATCAGAAGTTTTCTCCAAAGACAGATTTTCTCTTAAGAAAGATACTTATGCTGCCTGTCATGTAATTTTGTGAATTTACTCTTCCATGGCTTTTTTCCCTTCTCGCTGGCAGCGAGAGAATGCAAACTTTGAACGGTGACTGTGAAAGGTTCAAACACTCTCAGATTGTCACCATTACTTCAATTCCTTAAACTGTATTAACAGTAATGTTCAGAGGACACATCCCAATTTCAGGAATCCAAATCCAGTTATTCACAATGAGCAAGAGCCACCCTGGGGGCAACATGGTTCCCAAGCCAGAGATTTTCTAATTGCTTGTCTCAAGATGATCAGGAACAAAGGGTATAAGGCCCAGGGGCTGGAGGAATTTCCCCCTAAGAGATAATTGAGCTAATTTACCTGGAAACAGTATTACTTGCCTACAGAGCAATGATATATTTCGGGTGCTGTTGGATCTTTTCGTTCTTCCTGCTGCTTCCCCCGTGACAGATGAACCTGCCAGGGTGAATCATGCATGCAACATAATGAGTCATTGAAGACAAGAAGCTGCAAATGAATGTTTTTCTTACCTTGGGTTCCTATGCATTTGGTTGAAAGGGTTAGAAAAGGAGTGCTTGATAACTGAATTACTGTGCTTCCTTACTGAAGTCACTTCCTCATAAGCAGCCAAACTATTTTGCCAAAATGAACGAGTCACAACTGGTGCAGTATTATTCTGACTTAGACAACCTATGTTATTTACTTCTAAATAATATGTACAAGCCAAATAAGAACATTATGTCTTAAAGTATTCAGATTTCTGCATTCAGAGGGGTAAAACCGTTTACAAGAAACCACTTTCAAAGATCTTAATTCTATCTTCAACCTTAACCTTTGTTTTTGTTTTCTTTCCCAAAGTGAAGCCTTCACCTGAGCAGGCTTGGCAGGTAGAAAGAAAACACAATTTCCACCTGAAACTCACAATGAAATAAGCACAACATTATTCCCACAGAATTTAAGAAGGTATTTAAATTATGATATCTATAGACCATAAAGCTAAGCAGTGCTGAATACATTTGCAGGGCTTTTCAAAACACCTGAAATCAAAGAGAACACACAAACTCTAAACATCTCAAAAAGCTTTCTTGAAAGTTCTATTAAAGCCATTCCTGCTGTTATGCTGGAAATAGTTCCCATCCTCAATACAGTTCTTTCATGTTCTGCCGTCGTGTCAATGACCTTTTGTAGTCAATGCTTTGTCTTCTATAAGAAACCAAGCCAGAGGAAGTAGCTTTCTTCTCTTCCTCTTTTCTAGTAACTACTTTTTCACTGCTATGACCTTAATTCAGAACATTTGGTTGCTTTTTAAAAAAAGCTCATTCAGTTTAGAGCGAAAAGCTCAAAAACCTTCCCAAAAGTTCTGCTGACCAGAAGGGATTCTGTTTCTGCTTATTACAGTGGTTAACTACAGAATTGGGGCTGACAAGTAATTTAATGCTTAAAAGCTATCAATCCTTTATGGGGCCACCCTTAAAATTAATTTTAAAAATTCTGTGCTACTGCAGTTTATGGACTCTCAGGTGGAAGTAATAAGATTTCCAAATGTTCTTTACCAAATTTACCACCCTCTTGGCCCTCTCTTGCTGAAGACAGATGTAATGACCTTTCTGGACTTACTTCAGTCAGGCACAAAGTCTGAGCCTGGATACACAGCTTAGAGTATTTTAAATTTACCTTTGCTGAACGAGGACCAGAATTTGTCATGAAGTGCTTAAAGAGAGTATCCACATGAGCAGAATGTTCCACAGAGGAGCTGCAACCACAGCAAATGTGTGTTTGAGACAGTGCATTGGCACGTTATTGCTCAACATGTTTCATTCTCATTGTAATCTAAAATGCTGGAAATCCTCCCTATGTAAATGCAGTGTTTTGTCAATGAGAATACAAACCTCACAGGTGCCTGCCCACAGCATCAGCCAGAGAGACCAGGCTGCAGTGAAGACAACTAGAGGTCACTGGTCACCGAAGCCCCCAGCTGAATATGACTCAAGCAAATGGTAAAATAACAGTTTTTATACTAATTATTTCCCTGAACTAAAGAACTCATACTCCATGCAGGAGCTGGGTCACTAGCATCAGAACTTTTAGGCAGAAAACTCTCTTTAAACCTAAAATAGTCACGCTATTTGGTACAGTGGACTGACCTGATATCAAACTCTGCATGAAAATAAACACAGGCAAGTTTGGGACCGCAAACTGAACTATGGAAGAGGCAGCAGAGTCCAGAGACAAATTTGTTAAGCCTTACCTTAAAACAGCTCTTACTTTTGGTGATTACTTTGCAACACAGACGGGCTGTGTTTCCAGCTTCTTCTTGGGCTGTGTCCTGGACCTGCCCAGCTCTGTACTGGGAGCTTCAGATACAGAAATAGCTCTGCCATTAGCACCAATTTCAGGTTGTCCCCAGCTGGCTTGCACTGGATGTGTCTCGGGGGTTATGCTGAAAGCCTACACACCAACACACTTCATGTACCAGCCTCTGCAGAAAACATCTCCTACCTGACCACGTTTGGGAGTGTTGGTGATTTGCCTGTGTAGGAAACATCCTGCATTAATGGCAGCCAAGGTGTATAAGGAATTCTGGAACAGTAAAAGTTAAAATATTCTGCAGCGCAGTTCATGCTTTAAAGTAGATGAGCACTTAACATGCACAGTAAAGTGATTATTCTTAAGTGCATTACCTTCTTGCCTAAATTTTAGACCACACTAAGGCATCTTCACAAACTCAATGAATTTAATTTATCTGGACTTCAAAGCAGAAGATTTAAAAAGATAAGAAGAGCAGACTCTTCATTGTAAATTTTAAATGCTTTTTCAGTTCGGTCGAAAGTACAGGGTGTAAATTTCTGTTTATGGAACGCAATTTAATCTGTGACATCATTGACAGTCCGGTGACCACTCTGTCACTCTGTGTACTGTGACTAAGAAAAACGAACCAACCCAACAACCATACAAACACCAGTGGCAGTTTTCGAAGACACACCTACCTGCTGTATCTGAATTGCTCTATTTCTATAAATTTATTACACACGTGTGCCTGAGTGAAACAATAATTGCAAGGTAATACTGAATAAAAAGTAACAATTACTAAGCATTTCTTCTACTTTCTCCTCTTTCCTTTACCCTCTGGCTTCCTAGGGCAAAAGTTCACAAACACAGGACTGTCCCATCTGTTTGCAAGATGACTGTTACCACTTACGTTGTCAGCAACTTCAGTTTACAAATATTTGGCTGCAGTAACAGATGATGTGGTTTATTGTTCGCTTTTTTTTTTACCCAGACTGAACTCTCACACAAAACTGTTGTTAGCTCCACCTTAATAGCGATAACTGGTGCTTAAATGGGTAGATTATTATTTAATATAGTGATTTATTTTTATTCTGCGTTATTCAAAAGTCCTCGAAGGATCAGGAATAAACATTGTAGCAATGTGGAAAAACACCGCCTTTGCGCTGGAGGGTTTACAGTTTTATCAGAAAACAAATGGACCCCAAATACCACTCCCTCCAAAAAAAAATCAAACCAAAACAAGAAAAGTGCCAACAAAAAAACACAAATAAACAAAAAACCACACAAAAAAAATCCAACCAAATGTAAAAATAATAAGGAAAACCTCAAAAATTGGCAGAGTAACCTGGCCACGGGTTTGTGTAGCCAGTGCCTTGCCGAGCCTATGAACCCCCAGAGATGGGGAACACTGAGTGACTGAATTCCAAGATGGAACACACTAACATGAGGATATACAGGAGCACACATCATTCCTTTCTTTCACATTCCATGGAAACATCGTTCGGTGCCGAAATCATCACAGCGTTTATAAATACCAGGATATGAAACATCCCCAAAATAGCCTCTTTGGTACATAATGTCAGTGCAAAAATGGGTTGCTTTGGAACGTTCGGGAAAGCGTCTCTAAAAGGTTTGGATGGAATGTGCTGATCAGCTGATCTCACCGACCGCCACGTGAAAGGCCACAGGTTGTGTCTTTGCATTAACCCTGTTACGTTTGTGTGGTGATTCCAAAGGGTTTGGTTTTAAATATTGGTAGTGCTCAGTATGTCATAAAAGGCCCAAAATAAGCACGGACTAGTTTTCTGTTAAAGAATGATTTAAAATAAATAAATAAATGAATGAATAAAATTAAAATGTAAACATGACTTTGAGCATCAGTTTCAAAACTGTGTCCTGCTATGGACAGAATTCCTGAACATTCACATGCTCTAAGTGACTTTGTGGGAAACTCACCAAGTTATCCGATGTAAAAATAGGGCTTTGCGTGCCACGTAAAGGTCTCGGCCCATTTTTTGACACAAGGCAGTAGAGTTTGCTAAATGGACTTTTTAGCCACTGCATTCCACATTTTCAAAGGCCAAAGGCTTAGGTGAATTTTTCCCAGGGCATCTGTCTAATTGAACAAAAGTCAAAGTGAATTTTTCATTTACTATCGTACTTAAACAGGAAAATATGTATTTAATGTCTTTGAAAATTTAACCTGAAACTTTTTGATGTGCTAATGTAAATGCTGCTCTATCAGCCAATACCTGTATTTTTGAAAGCTGCAATTCCAAGGATTTTTGCCTTTTGCTGAGGGCATTTAAGACTGATCTTCTATCATCAGAAAATTCCCAAGTCATTCTTCAGAATTCATTTGGAAGTATGTTTGATGTCAAATACTAAACCAACTGGAAGGCAACTGTACAGAAAAAGAGAAGCCAGGAAGGCTGTGAAAAAAACCCCATGATTTCTAAACTATCATTTCACAACTTGCTTTAAGAGCAGAATTGTTATATTAAAAACATGCACTTCTCAAACGCTGCAGTTTAACTTTGGGACCCATTTCTCTTTGTCAAGAGTATTTTTGCTTTGTCCAAACTTTGCCTGGTTGCTGAAGAAGAAGTTTGCAAGGCCTCAAGAATTTTTTCGAAGGAACCAGACGATCCTTATGATTTTTCGGAAATTCAAAACTGTCCAACATATTCTCAGGAAAAAGGTTCTTTTCACTGATTCTCCTGAGTGTTCTCCTGCTTTTACTAAGCAACAAATTCCCTAGATGGAATGCTTTTTTTCTTCTGATAACAATCAAAGATGAATTTATAATCTCAGTTGATCCGATTAATTAAAAATAAGTACAAGAGGAAGAGCAGAGACACAGCCCAAAAATTACAGGATCTCATGCACTGTTACCAAGGCATGTAATCCATTAATATATGTGCTAATTTACTGTTTAATTAGTTACCAGAGTTGTGGGGAGAATAGGAGTCAGATGAGTAATCTGGGTGTTGGGGGAAAATGGCTTCAAATGCTGGAAGAAAAGAGGGGGCTTGTTCAGAACGACCCACGCTGGCAAACAAGAGATTTTTGATAGCTGGGCAGGAATTGTGATCTCAAATACACTCCAAAAAATGTACAGTGGGTTATTCCTTGTAATGCTCTGTTTTTGCTGCAGATTATCAGACACATTAATATATTAGAATAGGAAATATGCTATCTCCAAAAAATCTGAAAATTAATCAATGATTGTGGTTTTAAATTAAAACCACAATAATTTCCTTTAAATCAATCATCGAAAGGACTGGAAATTCTATCAGGAAATAAAATTACACCAGGTAAACTTCTGACATTTTTCACCTTTTATTTAATAAGCAATTTTATTCCTTTTTTTTTTTTTTTCATTATGAGATCATTTCCAAACCTTAAAACAACTTGGCAGTTCTACAAATACTTTTCTGTTTTCTTAACATTTCCTTGTTTACTTATTGCATGCATTAGGTTTTTGAACAGTGTTTTCCCAGCAAATTAGTAGAAGCAAGAAGAGTTCTTTAAAGGGAAGATGAGATAGGGCTTGTGTCACACACAGGGCGAGCCAGGGGCTCAATTCTGGAACCTTTTATTGAGCACACCTTTAAATTATGAATCCTATTGTTTACAGCAACAAAACTTTCCTCAAGTGATGGCTCGTTAGCACGGAAAAGATTATTAAATTGTGTTCAAAATTGGGTACAATCCTGATGTTCACATCAGCTTTTACAACTTTGGTAAAGCGACTCAGGGACATAAATGCTTCACTCTAATGAGATCTGTGATCTCAGAAGACCCAGCCTCTTTAGCAACAACCCTCTGCTTTTTCTGCCACAACTTGCTTAAAACTCTGTGATTTTCCACTTGTAAGAATGCTGACCCTTGAGTAGGTGTGAATTTTGCCTGTTGAAACTGCTTCTCTTTGCAAAAATGATGAAGAGTTTCCATAAAAGTATGAATGCTTCTACATCCTAAGGGAAAAGTGGTTCCTAACTCTCCAGCCAACGTGCTCTAAGCTGCTCTGTATTCCTCAGTCAATACACTTCACCTTTCTACTCAGTGCAAGACATTCCAGGAGTGGCAAGAGTTAACAATGCCCACCCTCAGAACAGGTAAAAACTCACCAGCTGGGCTTTGATTTATAAAATTAAGACCAGGAATGCTTGGGAGCCGGGGTGTAGTTTATGGAAATCACCAAAAGCTTTACAGCTGCTTTGGGTCACTGTAGCTCCACTGCAGTTATCTGATTTACATCAAATTAACAGCTTATTTTAAAAAACCATGACCAGAAACATCAGCATCTTGCAGTTCAATCTTTGCCAGTATAAGAGCATTTACCTGGCTGTTGGGATTTCCTCAGGTCCTGAACTTTTACAGCAGCAGCTCAATGTCCCACTGCAGGAGTTGTGTAAATCCCAGGAGACTTCTTCACATCATCTGTAAGAAAAGTGAAAATGTTAAAATTACTGCTGAACTCAGAGGAATTTATACTGCTGCTGAAAACAAGAGAACTGTTTAAAAATAAAAAAATTAATTTCACAGGTGGCTCCTCCTGCATGTGTTAGGAAGCAGTATATATATAAGAAGTGAATATAACTTGGAATAGCAGATTTTAACCCCGAGGTTTTGACCGTCACTGCCATAAATACAGTACTTTCTGACAATCTTTACTCATTTTTACTATTTTCCGATCATAAAAATGAACATAAGGTTTTAGTGAGCAATCCTAAACAACGACAACACCCTATTCTTGAATAACAGAGGAAATCTCTGAGAAAGAGCTGCTGGGACAGGGAAGAAATCGGACTAAGAGCAACTTCATCCAAATACTGCAGAGAGGTCCCTAATGGGGTCTGATTTCTATCCAGTCTGCACACACGAGGGAAGGCTCCTCACCAGCACCTCCCTGGCTCGTGCCACTGGGAAGATCACAAAGAGTAGTTTGCAAAAGATTCTTTACCCCTGTTTTTCAGAGAGATCTCCCACCCCCTCCCTCTTCAATGCAGGAGGACAAACTGGCCAGCAAATCACCCTTAACGACTTGATTGTCCTCTCCCTCCTGTTAGCTGTTTGAGAACTTTGTTCTGCACGGTTTTTTCCATTGGTTCCACAAGCAAGTATCCAACCAGGCACTGGATGAAACTCTTGCTGCTACAGGATTGACCTCTCCCCTCTCAGTGCCAGCCAACATCACGAGAGATGGCCAGAGGTAGTTTTATGTGGATTGTTTCATTGCATTAACATTAAGCCACACAGAAAAATCTCTCACCTCTTCATTACCCTCACGGTGTAAGTACAACCTTTACAGTCATATTTAAAACCCATTTCTAATGGTCAAAGTCGTACCCCCCCCGTATCTGTATGTACAGTGTTCAGTCAGCAATGCTTGGTTGAGAGTAGCTGATGAACCAGATTTCTTAAAAAGCCCAAAAATATAACATTAAAAAACAGGTTTTTGCATAAATGACAGGGATTACAGCTTCCTTACATGTCCTGGTATATTAAAAAATCAGTTTATTACCCACAGGCTTGTTACACTTAGACATTACAGCTAATGACATTAAATGTCACTTTTTCAGTGTTATTTGTTTTGATTTGGGATTTTTTTCCTAAAGACATGAAGAACTATGCAATTACAATATTAAACATTGAATTACTTCTATTAGACAAATATGGGCTTTCAAAGCCAGGCTAGAAGCCGGGTTTGCTGAAATTCAGTTATTTTACATCATGCAAACTATAAACTGAACCCTTTTTCCTGACTTATTACAAAAACAGATGACAAAAGTATGGTGGTTTTTTTTCTTGTTTTCAAACAAAAGGAATTCCACAGTTGTTCTCATTTTAAACACTGAAAGAGACGACTACACTGCTGATTTTGACACACCGAGGTAGAAATCCATTATCAGACATTACATGTTCACATCACTTACAATAAGGGCTCCTTCTGCTAAAATATTTCAAAATGGGAAGTTCAATTATTTCTCTAAAAGACTGACACAAAGTGGCACAAAACCAAGCCCAGTTAAGTTCAGCTTCCATGTTGGTAGAAGTTCTAACCTTCGGTTCATAACGCCTTGGAGCGAACTGCAGGAATGAAGCAGACAGCTTTGGAGGCTTCATAGTGAAGCCTGTGAACTTCTCTACATTTAAAACTTTTTACATGAAAACAGGGACAAAAATCTATTTCATCAGAAGTTGCTGGGTTGCCCTGACATATCTGCTAAAATGGAGATGAGAGGCAAGTGAAAGCAAACTCAGGATTGAAGCCAGGGAAAACTTCTCCAAATGAATGAGAAGAGAGGTAACCCTCTGCACAAAGCTAATTCTTGGGTGGCAGGTGTCCTAGCAACAAATATAGAACGTTCCTGAGCTCACCAGTAGCAGAAAGCAGGAATGTTTTGCTATAGTGTCCTTGAAATATTAGCTTCATACACCTCAGAGTCTGCCAGTGAATTATTATTGTCCCCAGTGTCATTGCTACAGAACTTTGCTACACTCAGAGCTGTGCAAGCACCCAACACAAAGAGAGCTCCTGCCCTAAATGGTTTAGTTACCATGCAGATGGAGTCTCTGCTGGCAGACAGTAGGCCCTTGGAAAGTAGAATTTTAATCCTTCAAACCCAGGGTGATTTCCCTCCTCTTCCACTCCCCCCTCCCCAAAGCTGTTAAATGCACCTCTGCAAATTCGTCTCTCTGTCTCAATTTTAACAACTTATAGCTCTGCTACTTCGTGTGGAATAACCACATAAAATGCTTCTAAATTAAGAACTTCTTTAATTATCTTATTGCTAGCTGCATGTAAGTAGCATTTAAACTAATGAGAACTGCATTCATTAAGGACAGCTTGGGGACATGTCTGGGAATACATAATGTACAAACTCCAACCTTTATTAGAGTTGCTGTACCGAGTACAGAAGGTTCCTCTTTAAATCCCACTTCTACATATCCTACAATGCACCTTTCTATACCCTTTCTATGTAGTTAAGTAACACATTCCTTCCCTTCTGTGAGTTTTAGTTTGTTGTAAATACCTTCCTTAAGGTCAGTGAAAAGAGACAGTACTCAGGGCAGGTTTTACCACGTTTGGTATCTCTCAGGCCAAAATCTACCCCATTCAGCCCTCTAACAGGGCTCTAATTCTAATTCCCTACTGGAGAATGTATTTTATAGAGGTAAATTGTCAGAGCATTTCCTTAGGGCATAAAACCATGGCTGGTTTGAAAGGGTGAGCCTTCTGCAGCGCACACAAAAAAAGGACTTTTTCATCTGTATTTTAAACCATTTTACAGGCAACAGATTTATTTTCTGTCCTTCAGGCTCAGGCCATGTGTTTCAGGGGTAAATGTTAACAAGGGCTGCAGAAAAAGAACATCCTGTGCAGCATTTTTCTGGTGCTCACTCCCTGAAAACTAAACATCAGTGTCTTTTGACACGGTACAGTCACTTTGATTAGGAAGAGGAATCATTCTGGCAGTGACACACTGAACCTATACATGATTTATCATTAGTGAGCTAAAATATTGATTCTTTTAGAAAATACTCTCATTATGACAAAACACAGTTCATTAAGTAAAATGTCCAGGATGCATTTCATCAAATCCAGGCTGTTGAACAGGTAGCCCTCACTTATTTTTCACGGAGGAAAGAAGGGAAATCTGTTTTTAATGCTCTGCCTGGGGAGTCAGGCAGTCTGGATTCTATTCCCAACTCAGACCTAAACCATTAGGCAAGTCACTTCATTGCTCTGCTCTTCATCCCACATTCTTAAATGAGATAACGACATTTTCTCTTATTATTTGGTCCCTTCAAAATACAAATTCTCCACGGCAGAATCACTTTCTTACTACATATGTCTAACTCCCCTGTGACTTGAATTTTGTTTGGGTTTTCTAGATGATCCCTTGTTTTACAGATAACAACGGAAATATTCATCACAGCATTATTTTTTTAAGTCTGAGACCCAAAATAAAGTTCCTAAAGCTGCCTAACTAAGGAAGAAGTAGAGATCCATGCAGAAAGTAAGCAAAGAAAAAGGAGGGAATTCGAAATCAGAGGAAAATTATGCTCTCATCATCAAAATCATTCAGTTGTGACTTGGCAGTTAGAAGTTTCAAAGAGGAGGGGAGTAAATTAGTGTAAATTATATTCTGGCCCTTCAGAACAATAAGGAAACAGGGATTTACTTTAAAATCTCTTTTTCCAAGTTCTGCACCTGCTTACCCTTTGTTTCTTAGCTTGTTTAGGTTCTTGAGGTGTGTTTTCCTACTCGGCAGCGAGTTTTGCTTTTGCTAACAATAGCTCTCATTCAGGCCCTCTTTTTTATCCCTCCATGTTTACACGGGTTACAAACAAACACAAAGCCACGTTCGCCCAGGAGCACATTCTCAGAATTGTCTTCCTTATCTGGTTTTCTTCGGGGGCATGTCTACTTTTGCCTCATGGGAACCCCTGTAAGACCTTCCTGCCTGCACTGAGAACCTCGTTCAGGGGTTTAGTTTATACACGAGCCTTTCCCACAGCTGGCACCCTATTCCCAGCAAAACCCAAGGCAGTGGGGTGGCTCTGTGTTCTGGGCCGGGTAGGATTAGCCTTGCAAGGATTCAGCACAAAGCCACTTCTACCTCAAAAGGATTGTGGCTTTCAGGCAGGAAAAATTGCTCACGTTGGTCCCTCTGTGTGGGCAGAATATCGACCCTGTCTCAGACTGCACGAGCATTCGGGCAAGAGTTTTGCTTTCGTGGAAATGATGCCGGGCCAAAGAAAATGGGGTCAGTCCACATTCACCCCCTGGGATCCCCCAGGTTGCAGTCAGACTGACTTTTCTGGAAATCTTCCTGCTGAACCCGCTGCTTCCTCACCTGCCCCTCTGTGCCTGAGCAAGGTTCCTGCATCCCAGGGCACGAGCTCCCTCCTGCCTTCAGAGGCTGCACGTTGGAGCAGGGAAGATTTCACTCGAGCCCTCCCATGCAAACTTAAGTATTATCACCCTGCCTCCATCGCCACGCGTAAAACTGCGACCAGAAACCCACGGGAGATCAGCACATAAAACTGCAGATACAGCCCAGTGCAGGAACAAGGCACCTGTCCTGATTCTAAAGCATAAGAACAACAAATTTTCTTTGTCCAGCATGGAGCTAGAAGAAGGGCTTTTTTGCCTACAAAGCAGTATTTCCTAACAGGATGCTGTGTTTATCCCTCGCTACCCTTGCCTTTCCCTGGGATTTGCAGTTATATGTATACAGTATGTACACTGTACAATGTGTGGTCCCTCCCACCGCAAAAATTCAATGGCAAAGGGGAAAAAAAAACATGACAAAAGCTAAAAACAGCCACATAAAAATCAAACACTGTTGTCGCATAAAAGCTGTGGCAGTTTGTTCTCTGTAGCAATACAACCATCGGCTCCTCTTCCAAAACTTGGGATACAAACAATACAGCTGCAAAAAAGAAAGAGCATACAGTAAATGCTAAAAAGAAAAATAGGTTTCTGGGGAAAAAAATTTTTCGTTCTACCTAAAGCAATGAAGAATTTGAAATTAGCACATTTTCTAAGGAAAGGCTGCACCTCAGGGTAGCCTGGGTGAGCTCTAGCAGATATTCCAGATTTACTGTCATTTTTAGCCATGCTGTTCTGGTCTACATCTCCAGGGTGAGGAAATGGAGGCATGGAAAGGTGGAACTGTTCTTCCAACAGATTAAATCCGGTGTCTACAGTTAGAAAGAAGATCTATCAGTCTTCTCAACCTTCAAAATGCCTTTTCACCTGCCCCACAACTAGATAAAAATAAATAAAGAGAGGGAAAGGGACATTTTTGTATAAATCCATACAATATTTTAAAAATGAGAGTAGTGAGAGTGCAGATATTCATGTGATATGTTCTACTTAGGACGTTTCAGGCAGTATGTAAAGGTTGCTTTAGTGTGCAGCATCACTCACTTCCAGCAATTAACATTTCACTGCAATTCTGAAGGGTGAGTTCATACCCATCATAGGAAAGTGCAGCTTCTTTTATTTTTATTTTTACAATATTATTTGAATTTAAACCTTGATTCTAAATTATAACGAACTTTCTCAGCCTTGTTGTTTTAATGAAAAATCACACTATATTAACATCAAAACACGTTATGCTGTCTTTAAGGCTGTAGAAGAAGTAAATTATGTTTAATTCACTGGCTGTGAACCACTGTAATGTGAAGTTCGGAATGAAACAGATTTCCCTTTGTCTTAGTCACAAGTCAGACTAAACCTGCTTCCTCTGAAAGTTGTATTTACTCTGAGTAAATTCATGAATATCTGGAAAATTTTGCTCAACATCCCCGCCATAAACGTTTTCTTTCTAATCTTCAATATCACAAACACCTCTGAACCGACACAAATACACAAATGAAGTTCTAATAAGCCCATGAAAAATTTACATTGCTTATATAGAACTCAGAACAATGGAAAAAAGAGATTTTCTGGAACAAGAGTTCAAAGTAATCCTCAAGAGAGTTTCGAGGGGGAACTATTTCTTTGCTTGTTTTTAGCACAGGCTTTATACCAGCTTTGGGCAATCTCAAAAATTGTTCTTTGACCATAATTTATGCTAAAATACTAGAGGAAAACTATGCTCCTTTTTATGTATGGGTTGCAGAAATTTGAAAAAGCATTTTAAGAAGGGCAAGTCATACATGGGGGGTGGGGGTGGAGAGAGAGGATGGAGCAGCGAGTGGAAGAACTTTGCTGGAGAAATAACTTGAAAAATAAGTTTTGATAAGAAGAATATAACAAAATAAAATAAAATACTCGCTGAGTATTTTAAAAACTCGTGCAGTTGAGGTTAACATGAATTTAAGGCCAGATGTAACAGCAAATGCTAGAAACAGAGGAAACCAAAATCCCAGCATGTGATTATGAAAAATCCTGATGGTGCACAGCCCAAAAACATGGGGAATTGTTAATACCAATGCAAGAAGACTGTATAACTGAAATTCCAGGAAAGGAACTGGCAAAAGAGGAAAATAAATCAAAGGCTAAACAAAACCTTTACCTAAAAGAAGAAAATAGAAATTAATCCAGAGGCTGTCAAGAACTTGGAGAGCGCAATGTACTGAATGAGGCAATGCCACAAGGAAACAAATGTGGGAAGAGATAAGAAAAGTGATGAGAAAGCGATAGGAAAAGCGTCAAAGAATGACATAACTGATGAAGTAAAGCAAGAAAACATGGGCAATAGGATGAGACATTTGTCAGTTGTGAGATCATCAGCAAATGCTGCAGAACTTTCACAGATCAAGAAGGAACCTGCCAGGACAAAGGCCCAAAACTTTATAATCAGGAGAAGCCGAGAACATTTCCATTGCTTCACATCTGAGGGTTAGATGGTCACATATACCGTATCTATTTGACAAAATACCTGAAAAAAATGGTATTCCTTAATTGCAACATCTTAATGGCAGTCTCTACATTCTGAATAAGTGATTAGTTAATTAAAATCAGAAATACCGAGAGGCAGGGAAATTTTAGCATCTGATTTGGGATGAAGAGGTGACATCGATATTTTATAAAGCCAGGAACAAGCTAAATAACCATCAGGAATATAACAGTTTCTTTGCTATTTAAAAATAGAACCACGTGGAAAAACTGTATGAGGTCATTCAAATTTCATGCTGACGTACCAAATACTCACCTTTGCTGCTGAAACCAGAGTGGTTTGTACACTGACACAAGTGACAGATTTTTGTATCCAGCTCCAGAAAATCCACAGTTCAGGGAAGCTTCCTGTTCCCTTCCATTGCAGGGCTCACCTAAACACAATAAGGAATCAGAAATGAAATGTTTGTCCTCTAACTTCTGACGTTTGATTCAACCATTGGCTTCACCGCCTTGCCCAACACACACTAACACCATCCGAGTCCTGCAGAAGATGATTACTGCCACTTCCATCTGCAAGGGAAGAAACAGGGAGGTGAGCAAATGCAGAATTTGTACGACAATCAAGTCCCTTCTCCAAGCACAGGAGCTCAAATACACATCTCTTCCTTTCAGCTTTAACACGTCTTTACCTCACTTTTTGAGTAAAAAAACCAAAAAAAAATCATTTAAGGTGGTGAAATAAGATGATAGCCGATTCTTACAGCCCCCTTTGGACAAAAGAATTACAGGTAGACAAAAAAAAGAGTGGAATCGAAAGTAAGAAAGGCAGAGTAATGAAAAACACATCTAATTTGCACAACACGAAATTATTTCAAGTCACAGAAAACTTTTTTTTTTTATATATAATTCGTATTTTATACCTTAAGCATAAAAATGGTAGGCTAAATTGAATCCATCAAAGTGTATTATACCATTTTATTTTTTGTTTTTACTGTGTGGAACTGTGCCTTGAAATTGCCTTGACAACACGTGCAGGTGACAGGCACATTCAAGTTGTCCAGCCTGCTGCTGAAAACAACACAGCCCATGAGTTCCAACGCTGCAAACCCAGGGTGTGAGCCTTGAGCTGTGTGCAGTCTTGCTTGTTTTGGCACCAGAAAAGATGCTGAAGACAAAAAACCTTTCTCTTAGAGATGCACACCAGCATTCCCAGTGTGTTCTGATGATCCTGTGATCACGTATTTTACCCCATTTATCATCATTTATGCTAGAGAATAAATGCTTATACAGGAGCATGTGATAGTGGTGAAGAGAAAGTTAAAGCTGAAAAATCTTAGTAGAGATTTTTAACAATGCTATGTTTAAATAAAAAAAGGGGGGGGGTTGAACACTTCGCATCCACAGACTCATTTAAATGCCAGGGTAATTTGCACCAAGTTAAAGGTACTAGATCAATATGTTACTGCATAACAGCACATATAAAGAATGAAAGGAATAAGCTCATATTTGCTCCCACATGCTCTAGGTGGGAAACTGAACTAACATAAAAAGCCACATTATATTTGCAAACTGAATCATACAGACTTAATTGTATTACAGTGGGTGCAATAAATAAAATTCAGGTACTATCTAATTTCCTAGTAGGCTTCAGAGTGCAGTAATGAAATAAAATGCTAAGACAAACATTCCTTTGGTTTCTGTAAGAAATCCAATTCCAAGATTCCCATTAGCAATTTCAGGACCTTTCTTCAGGTTACTGTCTCAGCAAGAACAATTGTTCCTGTAACAGGAACTCTAATCAACCTACTGGGTAAGTTACAAAGTGTATTTTTCTGTATCCCTTTTCTATCCTCGAAGTCTCACAGGTTCAAAATGCTTGGTTTTGATGTTTTGGTTGTTTTTTTTTTAAATCAGTCAAATGCACCATTTGCAAACTTTAGGGTATCAGCAGAGGATCTGCCCACTATCTATCGAGGAGAGCTTTTTTGCTTTGCACTGCAGGGATCACAGAATCGGTTGGAAGAGATCCTCAGGGTCATCCAGTCCAACCACCAACCCAACCCAGCTCCACCATAAAATAAAATTGTACCACCTACAAGAAACTTGAAAGACGTTTTCCTGTAACGCTTACCATAATGCCATTAATTGCCTTTAGTTCAGTTTAAAAAATTAATTATTTTTATCTCAAAGGGCACTGAATGAACTGTCCCCGCATCTCGCAGGAAACGTAACCAAATTTTAAACATTTGGCCAATTTTCCTCATGAAGAAGGTACTGCAATTACTATCAGATGGCTTAAGATTCTTTTTTGTCTACACATCTGAACTTCTAAACGTGGCCTCCAACAAACACCAGGTTACCTAGTAATGGCTTGATATGAACCACTCTGGTGAGTCTAAGATTTAGGACAAGGCTATCAGTACCTCTGAGTTTTTGACCATATAGTATTAGATTTTTTTTTTTTTTCCAGTAGAAATATAATTCACATGTCTGGTTAGAAAGAAATACGCCTGTATGTCCTGAATGGGATCTGGTTGCAGACAAAATCTGCATTCAAAAATAAATAAACCAGTATACTATAACGCTTACTTAGGTGTGTCCCACGGGGAAAACACAGCAATACAAGACATTGTTTCCTTATCCTTAGGTTTACATCCGAAAAAAAAAACCCAAAAATGCTGTTGTATTCATTGTGCCATTGTATCTCTACTAGATCAGATAAAGAGGGTGTGTTCTTGCTCTCTTTGAAGTTCTTCCCCTCCCTTCAGCGATAGCGGGATTTGAGCTGCCGTGTTTAAACGGCACCTAAACAAAAAGCTGGAAGGGCATTGTGTGTAGTTTATGCAGTAATATCCACCCTTCATTTAATAGCACGAGATATCTTGCTCTGTTATGAAAGCACGTGAATTATTAGAATGATCACTGAAAAAGCTCCCAGTCAAAAGATCTTTACCCCTAGACGACATTGTTTCTTATCAGCAGTTTTTTTCCTGTCTCATGGGAACGCTGTTTAAAATCCAACAACTAGCCATTGAATAACTACAGTGCTTTAGGGGTTTTTATGATATATTAGAATATTAGAATTCCTATTCTTCCTAAAGACACAGCAGCCCGGAAAAAAAAACCCCAACAAAACCTGATTTATTTTACTAAAGAAAAGGCAAAGTGGCTCAGTGAGTTATCTAAGCCTGGTATCAACAGATTCTGAAGGGTATTTAAAAAAATATAACACAAGTCTGGCCAAAAATTAACGGGTGGGAACTCACTCATTTCACAAATATAAGGAAATGAACTACTTTGCTGTACACTTCCTACAGTTCCCCCTTTCTTTCCCGGTGCCATTTGTGTCTCCACCTCCTGCACCGTTGCCTAAAGTGACTTTCCTATCTCTGCACGTGCATTCTGGTTTAAATCCAGTGACGGAAAAATTGGAGGGCTCACCTGTCAGGATGAGGGAGAAATTTGTTGCACATCCAGGTGAATAACAGTGGGGGAACTGTTCCCTGACCAAAGCAAACTCAGATGTTCTGTCAGATCCGCTTCTGAACAGCACAGAGAGTCTCAGTGTGCACAAAACGATCTCACAAAACCCTCACCAAATTCCAATTTTATGTAATAAAACTTCAAATGAAAGTCCTAAGTGTTTAGAATGTCTCTGCTGTCTGAATCGCACTCCAGGATTTCAGGATTTCATGTATTTAAGATGGGCTTTTACACACTAATGGGACAATTTAAAAATGTATAAAAATTCATAACTGCATATATATATTCTCTTCTGTTATGAAATGTGTCAGAGATAATTACATTTATCTTCTTTACTAATCTTTATAATGGTAATTTGAAATAGGTAGCTCTCTGGGTTTGCTCCTCATCTGACTTGGACTTGTGTAAGCAGAAATAAATGGAATACACCTCTCCTATTTTAGGACCG
>JAYRBT010000253.1:0-19534 GCA_036023395.1 Myiotriccus ornatus | reverse complement strand
ATTTTGGGGAGAAGAAGGATTACACAAAGTCACAAACACCATCTTGGAAGCATGGTTACTTTAACAAGTCCAACAGGGCAGAGAAAATCAGGGTAAAAAAAAACAAAACGGAGACATAATTAAAAATTAGGAGCTGGTCTTCAGAAAAGAAGATTAAGGTATTAGACCGAGGCAAAAGCTGCAGAGGCTGCATGACAGCACTTAATTTTCCTCCCCAGGACAGACTGAATGCCTGAGTTCTGGCCATTTGGTGATGGTTTGGAGGTTGCTGTGTGGGTACAAAGCTTTGCCCACTTCCCCCTGCTCATCTTGGTACCGTCATCCCTCAGTAAATACATTTCATCAACTAGGACAGAATAAATATGTGCCTTTTTTTTTTTTTTTTGTGAGCATCAATATTTCCATGGGGTTAAATTGACAGTTCCCTTATTCTGTAGCATGAACGTGGATGTTTCCAAGCCTGACTTGTCACTCTTCCCCTTGGCTGGGTAAAAAGAGACTTATTGATCATTCTTTAGAAAAGTGGAGTGAAGGAACTTTGTCTTTCTATGGAAAGCTGGAATTTGACCTGGTGGGTTGTGAGAAGAAGACTCTGCTTAGCAAATACGTGTGAGGCATCCAGTGGATGGGCTGAGCCTGGAGGGCATGGTGGTCGTCCAGGCTGGATGCTGAAGGTCTCCATCCAGGAGGAACTTGAGCAGCCTCTCACCTCCCAGACAAACATCTCGACTGCTGAGCAGCAGGTGGTGAGTAATTGCTTTTAGTAGATCCCTGCAATAGTTTTTGAGTGGTTTGAATTCTTTATAGTAAGAAACAACAACAGAAACTCAGAATTCTGGTTTGTGGAGTTGTTTCTCTGTGTGTTTTGAGTACCAGAGTGGGCTTTGGAGGGCAGCACTGGAGGAACACCTTTGTCCCCAATAGCTGCTGCACACATTTGTTGTTTCATCAGTGGAGAAGGCATTTATTTTGAGCTGCCAGCCATGGAAACTCTTACTCCCTGGAAGAGGCTGGTGTGACTCATGCACTATGACAAGTGTAGAGGCACTGGAACTGTCTCTTTCCTCCCTTTCCATCTCCTCACCCCCAGCTCTGCTGGGGCTCTGCTGGCTAGGTAATTGGGGACAGCACGTGGAGCCCCTTGGAAAGGTGGGAACCACAACAGCTTTCCACCAGCCCCAAAGCCAGTGCCAAGCACCGTGTCCTCACACCGTGCTCCAGGCAGTGATGTGGTTGGATGTTGGTTGATGGTTGGACTTGATAACCTTAAAGGTCTTTTCCAGCCTTAGTGATTCTATGATTCCCTGACTCTGTGTGTTCAGTGCAAAGCTATCACTTGTGCATTGTTTTTTCACCTGTGTTATAAGATACCAAGGCTACACAGTCAGGTGTGTTGACATCAGCAAGGGGAGCTGGATGGTTCTTGGGAGAACTCCTGGTGACGCCAGCACTTCTGGAAGTGCCAGCAGCTTATTTGCTACTTCTGCTCAGCAGGCCAAGAGCAGAAAGTGAGAAGAAACTTGTGCTGCTTTATCCTTTTTATTTGTGTTCCTACTACTGAGATAAAAACTGTCACTCTGAACATTTTTTGGTGTGTTTAGATCCCCTGTTAGATGGAATCGAGTCCTCTGCTAATGGGTTGTGTTCTAAATTGTCTTAGAGGTTACTCACCACAAGCCAGTTCTACTAAGCAAACTGGGTTTGTTTGGTTTAGTTTGTTTACGGAATTGGGAAGAGGGTATGACTTGGGCATCTGAGGAGCAGCTGAGGGAGCTGGGGGGGCTCAGGCTGGAGAAAAGGAGGCTCGGGGGGAACCTTCTCCCTCTCTGCAAGTCCCTGATTGGAGGGTGGAGCCACGTGGGGTTGGGCTCTGCTCCAAGGGAACAAGAGACAGGATGAGAGGAAACAGACTCAGGTTGTGCCAGGGCAGATACAGGTTGGATATCAGGAAAATTTCTTCTTGGAAAGGGTTGTTCAGCCCCGACACAGCTGCCCAGGGCAGTGGTGGAGTCCCCATCGTTGGAGGGATTTCAAAGGCATGTGGATGTGGCACTTGGGGACATGGCAGTGCTGGGGAAGGGTTGGAATCAATCCTTGAGCTGTTTCCCTTCAATTTTGGATGGTTTCCGACAGCAGAGATCTGTGATTTGGTGACCAACAGTACTAAGGGGCAATAACAACTTTGGTTTGCAGCATCTGCCACTTCCCATTTGTTGAAACCTCTGCTTTCCACCAAATTAGCTACAAAGATTTCCAGGCAGATTTCCAGCCAGTGTGAATTGCTGCAACTTCTCTGAAGTCTGTGGAGGTTTGTGATCCCGTGTCAGCCAATGATTTGGCCCCTACTCGTCAAAAAAGAGTCAAGGCTTATGTCCATGATGGGGGAAAGTTATTAGTGAGTGAAAATTGCTTCCTTTGCTTTTTCTACTTCTCCTTGTGACAGTAAATAACAGGAGAGCACTCACAGAGCTGTGAGAGCAGGAGCTGATAAAAGCAGAAAATAAACAGCCAAAAATGCAGCTGCAAGAAGGGAGAACCAAGGGGGGATCAATATTTGACTTCCCACTGTCAGGGCACATGGCCCTGTGTGCTGAGGCTCAAGGGGCTGCAGAGGTGGGACTGACTCCTTGGGAAGGAATTGATGGAAAAGGCCTAATGTTAAGGAAAGCACACCACCAGTGAATCCCCAAGATTTAGAGTTGTCCAAGACTTAGGTTCTCTGTGTCCAGGTGCATGTCACTGTGTGTCCAGGCATTCCCCCACCCAAGGTCTGGGTGTGTCTGTGCAGGATTATAGTCCGAAAGAGTGTAGGAGAGGCTGAGTCTGCACTGGGGCACTGGGGCCAGAGATTTAACCCTGGGAGTTCTGTCTGAATATGAGAAAAAACTGCTTTACTATGAGGGTGGCAGAGCATTGGAACAGGCTGTAGAGAGACAGTGTGGAGAATCCTTCTCTAGAGACGTTCAGAACCCACTTGGACATCATCCTGGGCAACCTGCTCTGGGTGACCCTGCTTGAGCAGGGGATTGGACTGGATGATCTCTCTCAACCTCTTAAATTGACTGGAGGCAAGTTTAGATTAGATACTGGGAAGGAATTGTTGGCTGTGAGGGTGGTGAGGCCCTGGCACAGGTTGCCCAGAGAAGCTGTGGCTGCCCCATCCCTGGAAGCGTCCCAGGCCAGGTTGGACAGGGCTTGGAACAAGCTGGGATAGTGGAAGTTGTCCCTGCCCATGGCAGGGAGTGGAATGAGATGAGCTTTAAGGTCCCTTCTGACCTAAACCATTCCATGATTCTATACCTAAAGCTGTGATTCTACTGGAAACCAAGGAAAACCTCTCCGGGTAGGTCTGTCTGATATAGTCAAAATGGATTGTCCCCAGGAAGCATCAGGACAAAGAGCAGTGGTGTGGAGGGTGCCCTGACACCATCCCCCTGTCCCACCAGGCTCCAGATTTGGTTCCAGGGACCAAACCAAGTGCTGTTCTTCACAATTCCTGAGCTGAGGGGGAGCCAGAGCCGGCTCTCGCTGGAGGAGAGGAAAGGCTCTGTCTGACATCAGTGAGAATTAAATTGAATCCTTGGAAAAGCTCCAGCATGAAAGGGAGAGAATATTTCACAACCAATAATCTATGCGTGAAATGTGGTTTCTTCTCCTACTCGAGGCTTGCCTGTGAGATGGGAGAGATGACTTCAGCTGTGTTGTTGTTTGAGTTTGTTCAATTAAGCTGAGTGAGGCTTTGCAGCTCAGGTTTATTTTATGGAGTTTATGTATCTGATACTTAATTCTCAGAGAGCCTCTCCTGCTTTGGTGAGGGATGAATTAGCTCAGCTGTGCCACGATGCTGATCTTTGTGCTCCGATTGAATGAGTGTAATACTGGCAAGGCTTGACCCAAATCTTTTCTTCATCTCTTGCTTTGGGATTAAGCCCATGATGGAGAAGAGGCTCAAAGAAATTCTTGTTATAGGTGCTTAAGTCACTCAAGAAAAGGATGAGACAAAAACAACTCGGAGGTTTTAGTAAACACTGAGCATTTTTTGCATCACTTCAAAGTCGTGTGAAGCATCTGAGGTTTCTTTGGAATGAGGCTGCTGTGACAGGTCCTGTAAAAATAGAGAAAGGGTCTTCCAGGGGGGTGGGGGGGAGAGGATGTCCAGCCCTTCCTTGACTCAAGCATCCTTTCATAAAAGAAAGAAAACCAACCAACAAGAACCTCCAGGATTTAAAGCCAGCCTTGCACCTGTGCTACAGTCTCATTAATTTGGGTAGGTAATAAGCAAAGGGTTGAGGCAGCTCAGCATCCTCAAAACAGGGCATGTGACACCCCCAAGGAACGATGAGTTGGTTTAAGCAAGCCACAAATAATTAGAGTTGGGAGACTTGAAACGACTTTAAAGAAATTATAATTATTCTTTATAAATTTTAATAGATGTTTTCTTTTTTAAAAAAGAGAGAAAACTCACTTGTAGTAATAAAAAAATTGCTTGTTTATGGAGCAGCCTCACTGCAAAAGGGCAGGGAAGGAGGAGGGAGTTTGGACTGCTCATGGTGACTCTCACCCTGAGCGGGGGCACCTACTGCTCCAACCAGAGCCATTGCAGTTGGTTTCATCTTCCCATCCTCAAAGTTCGGAGTTACTGCTAGTTTTAAATGATGAGTTTAAACATTAAGTGATGAATTTAACCCCAAAGTACTTTTTCTAAGCAGGTCCACTAAATTAAAAACTAAAACTGCCTATCTCCCACTAATGAATGGATGGAGAACATTGTTCCAGTGACGGGAGTCACTGTTACAGAAATCTAAAGGTAAATGCAACTCCTTGCCTACTCCAGCTGTTTAGGAACAGTTCTTGACAACTTTAGAGCAAAGTTACTCCAGCAGAGAGGAAAGAAAGAGCTCAACTCTTCACATAAACCAGGTTTGTGAAATAAACCCTGAAAAGGTGAATTTCAGTCCTTTTTCTGCCTTAACAAAAGCTCACTGGTAAAACAGTGAAAGTCAGCTAAGCAGAAACACAGTGGAGATTTCATGGGATTTTAAAGGTGGGCAAGGTTTCTGGGAGCTTTTCCTTCTTTTCCTTGTTCCCAGAGTTGCCCGTCCCAGTACTGGTAACTGTGGCCTTACTGCCTGACCCTAACAAAGGCTGGCTGGAAGTAGCAGTTCCCCGTCTCAGGATGGCAGAACAAGGAGGATCTCTCCTGCCTTTCCAAATGCAGCATTCAGTGCTTAAAGCAGGATTGCTTGATTTTTGTTTCTTATTTTAATCCTGAAGTGCATGATTTACCCTTAAAGGCATCACTGTTCTCCCACCCTTGTGTTGATGCATCCTACCCATGTTCAGCCATCCACTTCTGGCTGTGGAGACCATAAATCCCAGTGCTGAGTGAAAAGGGAGCCAAGACCTGAGCTCTTGGAGGAGCTCCTTTAGTGATCCCTCTGCCACCACTGTGGCTCTGCTATGGCACTGCTTGTTGTCCACATCCTTGTGTCCTTGAAGTTCACATCCACCCACCAACCCTGGGTGAGCAGTGCTGACTGTGGGGCTTGGTTACATGTCATGGTTGTCCATTCTCTGCTCCAGCCTTGGGCCTTTTCAGGCAATTCAGGGACTGAGTGTTCATACACCTTTATTTTTAGTGTGGAAGGTGATGTGATATCTCACAGTGGGGCTGTTTATGCTGAGAGCTACAGATGGGGCAGCAATCACTGCTGTTTCAGGAGGGACTTCCCAATCCTGCCCCTGCAAATTGCCTCCTTATGCTCAGCTCTAAATCTTCAAAGTACTTTCTCTTTCTCTTTTGTCAGGGAAATAAGTGTAATCACCAGGGTGCTGTTCTAAACTGTGCTGCTCCTTTTACGTAACCTCTTGCATTAATTAACATTCATCCAGCAGGCAAAGGTGTGGTGGGGAGAATAATGGAGTTTTTATAATCAGTCCTCTGGGAAAAAGATATCATAATTCTGGCATGTGAATGCTGTTTTATCCACTGAAAAATATTCCCTTGTTCCCTCATCAAGCACAGGCCAGATTACAGTTGTTTCTGATTCAAATGCAAAGACTCCACAGCACTGAGGGTTTTGAACAGAAAGTGGCTTCACCAGGATCTTCTTGTCTCCAGGGAATTTATCCCTTTGGTTTGGAAGAGCTGGTGTTTCAGTGACATTTAAAAACTCTCCACTGACAACATCTGTGGGTCCCTGACAAGTGATTCCCAGAAAAAGGAGAGTTCCAGTAGGTCATGCACATTTTCATGCTGAGTTATCAGTTTCGATCCATCCTGAAATGAATAAGGAGTTGATGTTTGGGGCACTGCTTGTAATTATACACCACTAAAAATTCTGCTGGAGTGGGAATGGACAGGAATAGACATCTGGACAGAAATAAACAGCACTATACAAACCCACTGCTGATGCTCTCCATCCTCTGACACAGGACTTGTCCTGCAAATGTCTCACATCCCAGGAAAAGGCAATTTGGAGGAGATGTTGTGCAGCCTGGAAAGGACCAGACCTAGAGTTTGGGCTGCTGGGACCCTCCCTGCAGTCCCTGAGTCCTGGTGCATTACTGTGCAAGGAACAACAGCAGCTGGAGGAAAAGCCTCCAGTAGACGGAGGTGGGAGCAGGAATAGAAGGGAAAATCCTGGTGGGTGCTGAAGCAGTGGGTCTCCAGGGTCAGCAGGGAGCCAAGGGCAGCTGTGCAAGGGCACTGGTGGAATCCATACTGGATGGAACTGTCACATCCAGTTGGATGTGAGACCTGAGGACACCTGGTCCTGGGGCTCCTGGGACTGGAACAGAAACAGTCATAAGGACAAAGTGGCTTCCACTGTTATTTTTTTGATCTGGGTTTTTGTTTGCAAATTCAAAGTAAAAAAGGGAAAGATTCCTATCAGAGAGTGTTCCCTGGTAGTTTTTTAAATGCTAATGTTTGTGGAAGGTTCAATATTTCACAGAAATTAAAGAAAATACATCTTGTTCCCGAAATGCTCTGTAGCATCCTAAGAAGGGAAGCGGAGAAAAATATTGCCTAGTAAGTGATAATATATCAAGGTTTCTCTGCTTAAGAGACATAATATACATAAAATGTAGGTCAGAGCATCCCATTTAACACCGTATTTATCCTTGGTGTGAGAGGCAACTGCAAAACAACACATGCTCTGATAAATTCCAATGGCAAAATGTCTCCTATCTTTGAGATAAGCAAATGTGCTTCCTTTCTCCATGGGTGCTTTTTGCAACCTGTCAGCTCCTCCTGCTCCATGCCTGGCTCCTGCAGCTGCAGGGAGGGTAAGAGGGGGTGACATGTCCTGTTTGAAGAGTTTGACCACCGGAGAGTGGAGGAGCTGAGGGAACCAAGGGGCACCTCCAGTGGCATGTGGGCAGGAGGAGGTGTCGGCCTTGGTGAGGGCAGAGCAGGGAGGAGGAGCAGGGACAGGAGACAGGAGTGTCCTCCCTGTGCTGGTGTGTGGGACAGAGCAGAGCAATCACAGAGTCATCATGGGATCACAGAACAACTTGAGTTGGGAGGGACAGTAAAGCTTATCCAGTTTCACCCGTTGCCATGGGCAGGGACACCTTCCACTGTCCCAGGTTGTTTCAAGCCCCGTCCAATGTGGCCTTGAACACTTCCAGGGATGGGGCAGCCACAGTTTCTCTGGGCAACCTGTGCCAGGGCCTCCCCATCCTCACAGGGAACAATTCCTTCCCAATATCCCATCTGACCCTGCCCTCTGGCAGTGGGAAGCCATTCCCCCTTGTCCTGTCCCTCCAGGCCCTTGTCCCAAGTCCCTCTCCAGCTCTCTTGGAGCCCCTTTAGGCACTGGAAGGGGCTCTAAGGTCCCCCTGGAGCCTTCTCTTCTCCAGGTGAACACCCCCAGCTCTCCCAGCCTGGCTCCAGAGCAGAGGGGCTCCAGCTCTCAGAGCATCTCCGTGGCCTCCTCTGGACTCGCTCCAGCAGCTCCCTGTCCTTCTGCTGTTGTTCCCCAGAGCTGGAGGCAGCTCTGCAGGTGGGGTGTCACCTGAGGGGGTGCAGAGGGGGAGAATCCCCCCCTCACCTGCTGTGGGGTCAGCACGGAGCACGGAGGGTTCGGGGGTGGGTCACATCCAGCCTCTCATCCATCAATATCCCAAGTCCCTCTCCTCAGAGCTGTTCCCAATCCATTCCCTGCCCAGCCTGTCTTTGTGCTGGGGTTGCCCCAGTCTATGTGCAGAACCTGCACTTGGCCCTGTTGGACTTATGAGGTTCACATGAACTCACCTCTCCAGCCTGTCTAGGTCCCCCTGCATGCCATCTCTCCCTTCCAGCCAGTCCTGGGCTTTTGGGAAACATTAATGGGAGAGAGAAACCCACCCAAAATGGCACGTTCCGAAATGCCGGCTCAGCACCTGCCGCTTTCAACTCAGGAATGCGAAAAGACCCAAAAATACAACTTATTGAGATGGGAGCAGCTCTGAGCTGGAGAAAAATGAGGACACTGAGTGTGTGTAGCCAATTTTCAGACATCTACACACCAACTCCCCATCCCTGCGTGGATCAGAGATGTTTTTAGGCGCAAGCTCATACAGGAAATATTCCTGTGGAAACTCACTGGACTGCTCATAAAATTAGAAATATATTCTCAGTTTTGCAACATAAAAGCTTCAGCCTCATGTTTTCACCTCTAGTTTCTGCATAAATATAGAAGCTGTTTTCCTCCAATTTTTTTCAGCTTAATTTAAGTTTTTTTGAATAGAGTAAAGAGCGAGGCTCATTCCCTCTAACAGGGAATGTAGATCATGGAATGAGTTCGGAAGGGCTTTCCAGATGGAAAAGGGAGTGTGTGTATATATATATATATATAATAAAAATGCAAGTTATTATTAAAAGTTCGTTATGTGGGTGTCACAGTTTTAAAAATAAAGCCTGGAAAATAATTTAGTGTAAGAAAAATGGAGGAAAAAGACAGAATATGTCAGTAAAAATTATCTCTGAAAGGGGGGGACTAAAGGGTGAGATACTGTGTTTTCACAGTGACTGCATCCTGCTGGGGAACCCTTTCCCAATTGATGTTTGGGAATGATCCTGAATAAAGACTTCTCTCCTTGCCAGTGGCATCTTCATTATTTCCACCTCATTTTTCCTTGAAAATCTTGAAATCTTGCTATTCCAGTCAATTTTGTGGGCGAAGAAAGAGCCTTCAAGGCACTCTGAAAGCTTTGCAGTTCCAGAGTAACATACTCCTTCTGCCTAATAAAACCCTGGCTAACCATGGCTTAGGCAGTTTGCTGCATTTTAGCTGATTTTTGACTACATGACTGAATTTTCTTAGATTTTTTTGCTCCTTTTCTCCAGCAGCCTGGGGGTCTGGGGAGGGCAGGATCATGGTTCACCCTGCTTCCCCGGGCATTTCCTTATTTGATGTCTTAACCTACTTCCAAGAACTTCTACACGTCTAAAGTTCAGCCAAACCATCTGAAACATTCCTGACTCCTCTGTCCCTCTGGCCCCTTTGCTCTCAGAGGCTGCAGGAACACCCCGAACTCAGCCCTGGGAGGGTCAGTGGCACCATGGCCTTTGCTCTCTTGCCTCATTCACAGGTTTTTATTCCTTTGTGTAGCTTTATGAGGGTTTTTTTTAGCTCTACAGTCTCTATTTCTGTCCATAGCATCATGTTTTGATCCAGGGCACCCACTTTCCATTTCATACCATTAATATTGTTTGACCCCTGCCTTTACTGCTGCTCTTTCCAAGGATGGATTTTTTTCATCAGCTTATCTTGCATATTAGGAATAAATGCAGATTAGCTTCTTTGGAATGCCTGAAATTACCTTTATGTTTATTTTGCACATTGATTCAAAGCAATGACTGGTGGTTTCCCAGTTTCCAGCTGTGCCCCAGCCACAAACATTCCAGTCGGGATGCAGAATGAGGGATGCTGAGGCACTGGAACAGGTTGCCTAGGAAGCTGGAAGGTGTCCTGCCCATAGCATGGGGGTTGGAATGAGATGAGCTTAAAGATTCCTTCCAACCCAAACCATTCCATGGTTTTATGGTGCTGTGGATGTGACTCCCCCACTTGGTGCCCGGCCTCGGCACCACCAGCAGTCAGGGACACCAGTAACCCCAGTTCTGACAGGCTCTGGCCATCACCCCATGGCCTGATGCTCCCCTTGCTTTTAAGCTTCTTGTTTGTTACTGGGATGTGTGAGGGGGTGTTACACAAGTCCAATCCTCCCTGCCTGCTACAGCCAGTATTTTAGGCTATTCCTGGCTTCTGATGTAATATTAATCCTCATCCATATTGTACCAACTCCTCCCAGGTCGTGTCTCCTCTATGGGCTCCAGCCCAGCACTTGGTCTCTCACTCATCATCATGATTTAGACACATTTCAGCTGCTCCATGATCCATGTCTGTGCTCCTGACATCCCAGGGGGCAGAGGAGGATGAGCAGCACCTTCTTATTGTTCAGTCTTTCCTACTCTATTTCCCCCTTCTTCCCCACCCTCCCATTTACCAATTTATCATTTCTGGTCAGGCTTCACCTGCAGCACTTTCTGATTATCGATCAACATCTCTTGCCCCCTCCTGTGCTGCTCTTCATTGCTTAATTATTTTAGAGACACTTAAGTGGCAGCTCTTGGCTCTAATTTTCTCATTCCTATGCAGAAGGTCCTACAGTTGATCCCAGAAATGCCAAGGGAACAGGCTGGACACTAATTGCTTCTTTTCGCTCGTGCTCCTGATTGCGCTGTTCTTCAGTAAGTCATTCACAATATCCACCCCCAAAAAGTCACAAACCATGGGTGTTTCTTCAGCTCCCTGACAGGAGGGTGGAGCCAGGTGGGGCTCTGCTCACAGGGAACAAGGGACAGGAGGCGAAGGAATGGCCTGAAGTTGCACCAGGGGAGGTTTAGACTGGATCTTCGGGAAAAGATGAAGTTTCCTTTATCAGCATCCCACATTGAACTGTGTCAACAGTTCTTTTTCCCTAATTGCAATCCCTAGCGTGGTGCCTGGAGTTCTGAATGTCCCTGGCTGTCTCCTGTGTCTCCCTTCATCACTAAAATTGCTGTAACTGCAGCTGTTCGGGTTCTGCTGGTGGGGAAAGAAGGCTCCAGGGAGAGCGTAGAGCCCCTTCCAGTACCCAAAGGGGCTCCAAGAGAGCTGGACAAGGCCTGGAGTGACAGGACAAGGGGCAATGGCTTCCCACTGCCAGAGGGCAGGGTTAGATGGGATATTGGGAAGAAATTCTTCCCTGTGAATTCAATCTGGTCTAGTGGAAGGTGTCCCTCCCCATGGCAGGGCATGGAACACGATGGTCTTCGAGGTCTCTTCCAACCCAAACCATTCCAGAACTCTCTGATAACAGCACCATTTGTCCCTCCAACCCCACTGGAGTAGGGATTTACAGGAGCTGTGCATGAGGGAACACAACTTCATAGCAAGTCCATGGAGAACTCTGTTCACTGATGGCTTGATTTCCATGCTTTTTTCCTAATAGGCTGCAGGAAAGTAAATAAATGTGCTAATATGAAAAATAAGGTTTCCTTTTAATGAAATGTTTATTCACAGTAAGTTTAATATTAATGTTAAATGGATCTATGGCATTTTTTTTCCATCAAAAACTAATGGATTGCAGTCTTTGCGTCTGTGCACCGAAAGAATCTTCCAATTAATTGGAAGATAACCACTCTAAATCCAACACTACCATTCAGACAGGCCCAGGCCATTAGTTTTTTTTAAGTGCACAGCCACTGAATGAATAATTAATAATGATTTATAGTGATATTAAGCTATTACTGGTGTATCAGTATTGCAGAGCAGGTAACAATTTGGTATTTATAGCTGGGAAACAATGAAAATTAGGAATGAATATATAGACTCGTTACTGCACATCTTGTGGCTGCATTAAAATCTGACTTCACAGCTACATGGCGAGATACAGGAGCCACATTGTGCTTTGTAGGAGTCCCAAGGTTTGGCAGAGATCTGAACAAACTCTTCCCAACTTGGTCTAAAAACGAACCCAGAGGCTTCTCTGCACAAGCTCAGGGGCTGTTGAGGGGCCGTCCCTGGTCCTTGCAGTGTGTGACAGAAATTAATTTGGGGTTTAGAACCGACTTACTCTGCAACTGAGGGAAAAAAGGAGCTCTTTCCATGGCAACTAAGGCAAAGAAAAGCCCCACACATCCTCCAGCCCACGGCAGATTCCAACCGGAGCTGCCTTCCCTGGAGAACAGGTCCATGCTCTGCTGCTTTGCACAAGGCAGGAACGTGCATGGGTTGCCAACATTAATATTGATTAAAGAGGTTTATGACTAAGCGTGAGGAGGAAGCAAAATCCTGTGCAGAGCTCCGAATAATTTCCAGGGCCTATTTTTAGGCCAGCGTGAGATAATTGATTTACGCTGAGCCCTCAAAGGGTGACAGAGCCAAGGGCTGGGCACTTCTTCCTCTTCCTGGCCTTTAACAGCTTCAGGGTGCAGAGCAGCCCTGGACCACACTCCCTGGAGCTTCACCCTTCCTGTTATAGGAAGAAAGAAGGAGACCTTGTGTCCACTCCAGTGCTCCTTTCTCAAGGCTTTCTGCCTCATCAGCACCTTTTGAAGCCGTAATGAAAATAGATAGGCTGAAAAGTAAAACTAGTAAATACAATTTAACAGGAAAAACCTCTCCAAAACCTTCTTTCCATATGTTTGTTTGCTAATCTGTGGCTTTTTTTTAGATGTTCACACAGAACGAACCAGCTGAAATTAAAGAATCCTTCAAGTATTCAACATGGAATATGTGAAACATTCCAACCTTCAAAATAACTACCTTGGGAAGTTGCAAGAAACCTGAAACGAGGCTTAGAGTGAAAGTGTAATAATATAATGATGATAACAACAACAACAACAACAATAATAATAACAATAATAATAATAACAATAATAATAATAATAATGTCTAAGCCAGAAAAGCAACAAGGTTGCAAGTGCAAGGCAAGGCAAGCAGGAGGATGTCCAGGAGGGCTGGAGTTTGCACAGTTGGGATCGCAGACCGGACTGGTTTGGGTTGGGAGGGACCTTAAAGCTCATCCAGTCCCACCCCCTGATGTGGGAAGGGGCACCTTCCACTAGACCAAGTTGCTCCAAGCCCCGTCCAACCTGGCCTTGGACACTCCCAGGGATGTGGAGTTGGAGACCCCTGTGCCAGAGCCAACCCACGTAACCAAGGTCAGGGACACATCTTTATCCCTGTTTTTCTGTGCATTGTGGTCCTTTCCACCACAGACCATCCTATCCATCTCATCCATGGTCTCTTGAAGGGAATTAGTGCTGCAGTTCATTCCATGGGTTTGGAGCCCAGCCTGTGCACTTGGCCTCTCCTCACACTGAGCACCTTCCAGAATGGAAGGAATTCCCTCAGCCACCTGCCTTTAATGGGACCTATAAAGGGAACAGCAGGAATTCACACCTTACTCCTGTTGCTGTGATATTTATTGTGAGGGATGTTTGGGATTTGTCCTGTCCCTGTCCTGCTCGGTTAAAGGACAGCAGTCTCTCCTGCACGAGAGCCCCCTCTGTGCTGCTGGGAGCCATTTGATGCAGCAGCATGGAGGTTTTCCAGACCAAATTGTCCCCCTCAGTTGTCAGGGAGGATGGGCTGAGCTGAATTTTAACAAACCCACTTTCCTGCCAGCTCCTTCAGCACCAGTGGCAAAAAATAAACAGAGAGTTTCAGTCTGCAAATGAATCACACCCCAGTGCCCAGAGTCATGACAGTGCTGCTGGTGCTGTGGATCTCCAGCTCTTCAGCTACCCACAGAGATCATCTGGGGGTCAAACGAGAGGACAACTCCTGCTTTCTCAATGCAAAAAAGAAAGGAGCATAAAAGGCATTTTTTGCACTTTCATGTATTTGGAAACACTCCCCCTCCCATCCAAATGTGTCCCGGATCCCTTTGCTTTGGGAATTTTTTGTTCTTTGGGAACCTTGAAGGTCTAACTGCTCTGGGAAGGCAGTGGCTACCATCCAGAAACTAAGAGGAAACCAAGTAAGATTTAAAAAAAATACCAAAACAATCAGATGCAATTAGAAGTCAACCCCTGTGGTTTCCCGAGGTAGGGAGCAAGTTTTGGAGGCTACTGTCATCTCTCCAGCTGTGGGGTTTCTGAGGAATACATTTGTGTGACCTCACATCTCTCATTTTTCAGCAATGACAAAGTGAAGAGCTGGTTTTTGAGGCAGAAGCCACATTTGTGGTGAATAGGATGACCTGTCCCCCTAGGCCATGAATTCTGCTCTTGGACCCCATTAAAGCTCCAAATGCAACTCAATCAGCACATCCTGGTGGTTCCATCTCTGCTCAGAGATGCTGTTGGGTGCTGGTTTATGTTTCTAGCCTTGGTTTGTCATGATTGACATGTCCAGCTGCTTTCCTCTCTGCCAGTCGTTCCCATTCCCTCAGGGACTTCAGGGCATTGCCTCTCTGCCAGCCAAAAGGTGTAGGGAGGGTGTAGGATCCCAGGAACTTCAAAAGGTGACTACAGAGGATTTAGGCTTTGCGCGTCCATCTCTCTGTGCCTGCCTGTCCATCCTGTTGTGTCCATGTGTCCATCCTACTATGCAGGACTATGTATCTTCCCACCTGGTATTTTGCTGAGAGAGTGATGAGCCTTTGGAGCAGGGAAGGGCAGTTTCTGGAGTCTCAGCAGAGGACTGGGCAGCAGTAAAGTGAAGCCCGGCATCAAAACCCGTGTTCCCATGGCCACATTCTCTGGAGCAACTGGGACAGCACAACCCACCACAGCCCAGTCTGTGGCACAGGGATTCCCCAAGCGCCCCACCCCAGCCATCCCACTGGCCCCATCATTCCCTGGATGTGCCTCCTTGGTGTGAGCCCAGGTGATGGGCACCTGGTGTGGGGCACTGGGGTAGGTGAGAGGGGAAAAACACCCCTTGAATCTTGAGGGTTGTGTCCATTTGGCAGTCCTGTAGGAGAAGGAACGTGTCACCACTGGCACAGAGGCAATGCAAACATGGGAGCATGTGAAGGCTGTCAATAGAGGGATAAACGCAGTAAATGGAGAGAGCGCTTCCCTTTCTTCTGCACTTTTGATGTTGTGTTTAAATCAAGCATGAGCTCAATGTCTGCTCGATTTTACTTTTGAACTGTAATTAAGGGAGACCAGAGATCTCTGGAGTGTTGTCAGCTGCTTACTTTTGTATGCTGGCTCATGTTGAGATCTGTCGTGTGTTCCCGGCGGAGGGCAGGGGATACAGAGCTGGGTTCTCACAGCCCCATCGAAGCTGTTTGCGAACCACAACCATTTCCAGGCAGCTCTTCGAGCTGTGCTCAGTTCTGGGCAGCTGGAGGAGTTTGTCTGACCCAGGAGCTCCATGCAAAGCTCTCATGTTAAGAGAGCAGGAGTTTGGGGCTTCTCCTCGGGGAGGAAGAGATGCTCTTTCTGCCCATGGTAAGCCAGACAGTGTTGGGGTGCCTTGAAGGATACAAGGGGTTTGGGGAGCCCTGGTTTTGCTGCAGCTCTTGGTGGGACATGTGAGGGGACAGAGGTCTGTGTGATTGCTGACACCAGCCCTGGGGAATGGGGTGAGGGAGCAGCTCCTCACCCTGGTTTGGTACTGCAGGTGCAGGACTGGGGGGACGGCTGTGTGGTTTTTGTCCCTCCAAAATTGTGCCAAAGGGGCCAACAGGTCATGAGAGATGCCGGCAGGAGCTCTGTCTGCAAACCCTGCAAAGCCCTCATGGCTGGGGTGCATGTAGGGCCTTTGCTGTGTGAGTTTTTGGGTCTGTTTTTTTGGGTTGTCTTGTTTTGTTGGGACATTGTGATTTTCACATGATCTGAGGCTGTTTGGAGCTGCCCAGGGAGCCTGGGATGGCATGTCAGTGACATGGCACATTGAGCTGGGAAGAGGCACTGCACCTGCTCCCCCTGAAATTGGGATTTGCTTTAATTTCAGTTCAGGATTTGCAGCTCGGAACAGCATTGGACTCCCCAGAGGCCTGAATGCAAAGCCAGGAACAGACAGACTGAGGTCCCTGATATGTATAAGCAGAGAATTTTCAAGGTCTCCTTTCCCTGATCAGAAATAAAAGGAGTTGGTGGGAGACCAGCTTTTAAAACAGCCCAAAGATTAGGCCAGGTGCTCCAGGACACCTGTGTCGGTGGATGAGAGGAACAGTTCCTGAGCCCCCTCAGTTGAGAGCAGAGGCTCCCCAAGGCAGTGGTCACAGCACCAAGGCTGACAGAGCTCAAGGAGTGTTTGGATGATCCTCTGGAGCACCTGGTGTGACTCTTGGGGATGGGCCTGTGCAGGGCTAAGGGTTGGACTTGATGATCCTTGTGGGTCCCTTCCAGCTCAGCAGATTCTGTGATAACTCCAGTCATGTCTGTATGGAATCGCCTTCAGGCCGTTTCACTGTCAAACAAGACTCTGGTGTTGCTTCCTCGTGCTCTGGCTGTACTTCGCATTTTTTGATTAATTGAATGCTTTTGCTTTAAGGAGTGAACTCCTTTTTCAGCCCCTGGCTGTCTGAGGTCCAGGAGCTGTGGAACCCCCTGGGATGATGGGGCTGGTCACAGGTGGACTGCAGCTCAGCTCCATTCCTGCCTTCATCATGAACTTCCCCATCCTGTGACTTGCTCTGTTATTTCACTGCAATATTAACTACAGCAAATATCAAATACCACAAGTCCAGTCCTATCCGATCCAAGATGATTTTGCTGCTGTTATTCTACACTGGTTATGGTTTTAACTTCAATTTTCACATTCTCATCCTATTGCTTCTGCCCTGCCACAGAATGCACAGTATATCACTCACCTTAAGCTGAAAACCAATACAAATGGGGATGGGCTTTAAGGTCCCTTCCAATCTGAACTGTTCTATGCCTTGGTGATTTCAGGGTCCACAATGGCTTCACATTAGTTGTACAAAGAGGCTGCAGAGGTGACACTGATCTGTAGTGGCATTGTACAAACTAAGGACAAGTCCTGCACAGCTGGTGTGAGAGGGGAACTGACGCTGTGGTGCTTCAGCAAGAACAAAACCATATTTTAATGTGTTTAATGGGCAGTGCTTTTCATAGTCTGGCTCCTTGGCTGAGGTTTCTGTCCTGGTTGTGGTGAGTGGCAGCCCCCATAACCATCCCCCTCTCTGAGGGAGCCTCCTCTGATCCCTGGACACCAAAGTTTGCCTTTGCAGGAGCTCGGCTTAGCAAAGCTGTGTCAAGTCCGAGCATCAGGAAACATCTGGTTGTTCACTGCCATTCAAAGATTATGGAAAACACAAAACTCCCTTTGCCAGGCCACCAAAAGCTGTTCACCGGGAAAAGAAAGGGTAGGAAAGGAGCCTGTCTGCTCCTGGTGATCTCTGGGGTTGGGAGTTCATCTCTGAAACCCAATGTGGGTTTTTCTCTCTAAGTATTCATATGATGCCAAAACAAGTTGGGAATAGTTGAGTGGTCCTTCTGCTCTGTTTGATGCTGGCACAGGCACCTGCAGATCTGGGGATGTCCCAGTCTCACAGCCACAAGTGCACACACACCATGAAGATGGAGACGAAGAACAAGTGTCTTTGTCAAAAATGAAGGGGGAAAATTGAATTGGAAGATATCCAGGAATGGTTCTGGAGCTACAGATGTTACTTCTCTTGTCAAGGCTGACCCGAAGCACAGTCACCAAATCCAGTGTAATTGAGGAGAGGTTCTAGAGATACACCTTGTCCAAACTGCCCTGAATGTTCCCTCCACCTGAAGGGAAGGTGGCAGGGCATGTTCCCAGGAGCACCAAACATATTGTCTGTGGCCTGTCCAAACCTTCCTCCCAATCATCATGAAAGAGGACGACAAGGCACAAGATTTTCTTCAAATATGCTCCTTTTCTCACATTTATCTAACTGGCCTTCACCATCTGACTGGCAGAGAATGGGTATGGAGAAGAAAAATTCAGAAGGAAGGGAAATAAGCTCAGGGAGAACAGTTGTGCCCTCAGACAGACCTCAGACCTCTGCCAAGGACAGAACAGCGAAGGGATGCTCAGCACTAACATTAAGAGGACATGTGGCTTCTCACCTGCAGATGACAGAGGATCTTATATCTGGAGACACTGCTGACACCCCCCAGGCAGGACACGTGTCTGATGCACTGCAGAGCCGGGATCTCACGGCTCCAAAACACACCGCAAAGCTCCCGCCAGCTGCCTGGCCTGGAGGGACAGCGTGTGCTAGTTCTGCCTCCTGAAATGGAGCTGTCTGGGAAAGCTGCAGAAGGGAGGAGGAACTGCAGCACCTGCACACCAACAATGCTGCACACTGCCCAGAGCAGCTATGGCTGCCCCATCCCTGCAAGTGTCCAAGGCCAGGTTGGACAGGGCTTGGAGCAACCTGAGAGAGTGGAAGGTGTCCCTGCCCGTGGCAGGGGGTGGAATGCAATGAGCTTTAAGGCCCCTCCAACCAAAACCATTCCATGATCCTATGATTCTACCCGTCACATCTAGGTGGGAGTGAAATTTTGAGAGCCCACCTTCACTGTTGTGAAGGTTATGCTCCACTCAGTGATGGAGTGGGAGGGCAGGAGAGCACAGGGAAGCTGGGGGAAGGAAGGAAATGGAAAACTCAGTGCCTTTCAACTGAAAACTGTTGGTAGTGAGCACTGAAAACACTCTTGGTCATCCCAGGGGACCAAGCTTGATCCTCTCTCCTTCCCAAGGCAGAACAGGGAGGACCCTGCTGGGGTACCAGAGGATTTGGTCCCTCACTTAACAGAGGTTGCAGGATGGAACTATGTGAAGAAGGCTGTATAAACATCAAAGGAGATGAAAAGTGAGGCTTCACACTCTTTGCACTCCCCAACCACGTCCCTGCCTGGTCTTGGGTATGTGCACAGCGTGTCCCCTGTGGCAGGTTGGGAACACAGAGCAGCTAATGCAAGGCAAGATCTCTTGCCATACTCACTTGCTATTTTTTCCTGAAGAAAATAAATTTTTTAAGTTTTTTTTGCAGTGTCTGTCCTAGAGCATGGACAAGAAAGGTTAGTTGTAAATAATGTAGGGCTGTGTCCTCTGTTGAGGGGAAGGAAAATAGAGGGATCCTGAGGAAGAGAAACAGAACAGCACCCTCAGTGGATGGGGATGAGCCAAGGGAGATGGGGATCCCACCAGGCCATGAAAGCCCTTCTCCTGACCACGGCGAGACCTGCCTGTGGGTCTCTGGCCAGGCAGTGAACAGCCAGATCTCCACAAGCCAACCCTAACCATCACAGCAGCTCTGAGGCTTCAGGGCAATAAAAAATTCAGCAGAGGCAGAATTACAGAACCACAGAATTATTTAGGTTGGAAAAGAACTCCAAGATCATGGAGTCCAACCACTAAAGCAGCATCTGAGCACAGAAGCACTTAATTGGGCTGTGCTCTGCAAACTACTGAGAGATGAGTTTCTGCAGTATTGGGGCAGTCTGGGGCACCACAGTATAGGAAAGATATGAAGCCATTAGAGAGTGTCCAAAGGAGGGCAATGGAGATGGGGAAGGGCCCTGAGGGGAAGCCGTGTG
>JAYRBT010000252.1:0-19547 GCA_036023395.1 Myiotriccus ornatus | reverse complement strand
TGTGGCTGCCCCTGGATCCCTGGAAGTGTCCAAGGCCAGGTTGGAGCGACCTGGGCTAGTGGAAGGTGTCCCTGCCCGTGGTTGAGGGGTTGAAACAAGATGGCCTTTAAGGCCCCTTCCAACCCATTCCATGATTCCATGGTTGTCACAATGGCTGTGCTGTTTTGGCTGTGCCCCCTTGCACATCTTCTGGGTTTTATATACTTACCAAAAATAGTCGGGGGGGGACCATCAATCCCAATCCAAACCTGTACTTCCCTGAACCATGACAGCTGGGAGAAGAGTCATTTGTAGGACACAGAGTTGGCCAGTCCAGGGACACAGAGCTTGATAGGTGATTTGCATAGCCAGAGGCAATGAACCAAAAGTTTAATATCTCCCCAAATCCCTTCAAGATCTATTTTGCATCACAGCTCTCCCAGCAAAATATTTTTTATGCTTCCTTAGAAATTCCTATTTCCCCCAGTTTTGCTCCCAGAATAAAACTAGCAAATCCATGCAGGCACTTGCTGTTTTCCCCACTCCCGTTTGGAGTTTGTTCTGGGGACCAGCCTGTGTGAGTGATATCATGGGACCTTTTTATACCATTACCCGTGGAACGTGCCAGGATCAACCCCAACCCTCGGGACGTGCAGCGTGCCCGGAGCACATCCCATTAGCTCCGTGACTTTCTCCAAATGTGACGACCTTGGTCATTATTTAAACGGCCGCTGCTCAGATTTGCATCTTGGCCGTTACACGAGCATTTAGGAGGTGGTATTTCATGTCTCCTCAGCCTCCTGCTGTGCTCCTGGAAGGGCTCTGTGATCCCCGGGAGCAGCCGCTGTTAATGAGGGCGGATCTCACGGACGGCTGAAGTGACACCGACCCTGCACAGACATCACAGGCACCCTGGGAGGAGAGCTCTGGAGCAGCATGGAATCAATACGAGACATGCTTCGAAAGGGAAGAAGGAATGATCTGCTCTGACCTTTTGTTCTTTGCTCGTGCTCCTTCTCACAACTCCTCTGTGCCACAGAAACGCCGCTGTGGCAGCGCCGGGCCGTGGTCACAACCTCCCTCCCCAGCTGAACAGCCAAGAATCTTCTGCCAGGGCTCTCCAGGATGTTTTAGTCTACCCAGCTTGGTTAGATATGGTTTTTTAACACTTTCTGTTAATTGAAGTGGGTTTGACACAACCATTCCCACGGGGTTCCTGGGTGGCACCTCAGTGGTTTAACAGCTGCTGAGAACAGGGAAGAGCCAAAATGTGTTCAGCTCTGGGGCCCCTGGCATGGGAAGGACATGGACCTGCTTGGACCGAGTCCAGAGGAGGCCATGAAGATGATCAGAGGGCTGAACACAGGCTGAGAAATCTGTGGGTTTGATCCTGAAGAAGAAAAGGCTTCAGTGAGACCCCTTCCAGTGTCTAAAGAGGCTCCAAGAGAGATGGAGAGGGACTTTGGAGAAAGACCTGGTGTGACAGGACAAGGGGGAATGGCTCCAGATTGACAGAGGGTGGGGTTAGAAGGGGTGTTGGTAAGGAATTGTTCCCTGGGAGGGTGGGCAGGCCCTGGCACAGGTTGCCCAGAGAAGCTGTGGCTGCCCCAGCCCTGGAAGTGTCCAAGGCCAGGTTGGAGCAACCTGGGCTGGTGGAAGGTGTCCCTGCCCATGGCAGGGGGTTGGAACCAGATGGTCTTTAAGATCCCTTCCAACCCAAACCATTCCATGATTCTATAAATATTGGACACCACAAGTGCCAGGGGAAGTGCACTCAGAGCACTTGGTGTCACCACGGCTGGAGCTGCTCAGCTGCCACCACAGCCGCTCCAGTCATTCCAAAACCGAGGGAGAAGCTGTGAACTGTCCCCCTGTTTGCTGAAACCATCAGACACTGGATTTATTTATGGCTGAGAACTGCTGTGGTGCTCCCCAAACCATCAGCACATGGAGAGGAGAAAAGGCAGGAGACATCCCATATGGAGGGAACATTCCCTTGATGCCAAACCCAAGCCTTTATCCTGCTAAAACAGCCTTGATCTCCAACTCAGTACATCACACAGGAGGCCTCAGGGACTGATGTTCACTGCAGGGGGCTCAGGATGAAACTCAGCTGAAAGACAAAGGCCTCCGTTCATTTTTCCTGACATTTTTCCGGTTGCATGAGACCGGTTCAAAGCCTTCTCCCAGCTCCAGCTGTGCCAGCTGCAGACATTCCCATCACCCTTGGCATCTTTCTTTCCTCTCCCCGTGCCCAGCTCAGGATGAGGGGCTGCCAGGCCAGACTTTCTCACACCACAGCGCACAAATCCGAAATCCCAGGGAGCTGTTTTGCCTCTGAGACTGAGAAGCTGCAAAAGTGCTTTCGAGCCACCTTCCTCTGCCTCGTTCCTTTAGCAGCTCCAGAATGAAGTGAACGCCGAATTTTGCTTGTGTAACATCTCAGCTGGTCAGGAACAACCTGTAAAAAGCAGGGCTGGGCAGAGAGGGAGAAATAACAGAATATTTTCCTTTTTCTGCAGGCTCTGTGTAATGTTGTGACCAAGTGATTTCTGCTTTCTTGTTAGATCCCAAGCAACGTGGAAAAGGGTCAGTACCTGACATTTTCCAACTGCAGCAGCACTGACCACTTCATCTTCAGAGGGACTTGAGGCAGATTGCTGTGCAATTTAGTTACCTTGGTAACATCAGCCAGCATGGAGACTTGCAAATAGTTGTGTCACCTTGCCAATCTGCCTCTCCACCTCCCAGGAATGCAGAACAAGCACTCAGCTCCGGGCATATCACTCAAATTCATTGTCCTTGCATTTAAGAGAACCAGTGTTGCTTTGCTTGTGGAATTAGCTTGATTCCAGTGGGAATTCCCACGGCTCTGTGTGTGATTTTTTATTTTTTTCAGTTAAGAAAAAAATTCTTCAAAGGCCTGGCTATTTATTACTTCTGTTCCTTCTGAAACCACTTTGCATAAATGATATGACAGGGCCTCAAAATAAATATTGTCAAACAATATTATCAAAACAATGTATCAAAACAATATTATCCTGATTCTCTTAATATTACACACACTTATTTTTCAGCCAGGAATTACAGACTCAGGTCTATGAACGGGGTTTGAAATAGTGGAAAATAATGAAATAATGGAAACTAGTGAACCTTCAATATACTAAGAAGGAAAATGCTCTTTTTGTGGATATCACAAGCTATGGATGAGGATGAAAAACAAGCCTGATAGTCATTGCTCTGCAAGCAAAAGGAAGCCTGAATAAAGGCTCTTAAAAACCCATTTTCTAAAGGAAAAAAAAAGCCACTCCATTATAAATGTAACAAGGAGCCAATTAAAGGGAAGCTTGGCCTGAAACGAAGACATATATAAATTTCCTTTTTTACTTTCTAAACAGACAAAATGCCTAAAATCATCAGCTGGTGCCTTAAATCACGTGTGTGAGGATGGGACTGGAGATTTCTTCCTCCAATCTAAACCTACTCACATTTGCTGTAGTCCTGCTCCTGGGGTAATCTCTTTTTATAAAGGAATTTTTTGTCTGTCCTGACGACTGGATTCTCTTGTGTGTGATAAATCCCTTGTCTTGAAAGTACAGTTGGGAAAACAAAAAAAAAAAAAAATCAGGAAACTTTTTCTGAGCTTAGTTTCCTTAATTAAATCTTAATAGTAATAAGGACTAAATGAGGCTCCTGACTTTTATGTTGTTTAGTGGGGCACAGAATCCCTCTGATGCCACTGCATGAGAATGGCAGCAGGATATGAACTAATATCCTCATAACTTAAATTTCACCCTCTTTTACTTCAGTACCTTCACTTTTCCTTTTATTCAAAGTTATTCTGAGAACTGTACTAGCTTAGAGTTAGAACTGAGCCAATATGCCAATTATTTGGGCAAGAACATGAGGGAAGAGACAGCAGAGATCTTGCCTTTTCATTTCTTTGGCTCTCTGGGAGGGAAAGGTGGCCCAATCACCTCCTTTTTTCACACACAGAACAGCCCTGTCCCACAGAATCATGGAATCGTTAAGGTTGGGAAAGCCCTCTGAGATCAACAAGTGCGATCATTAACCCAGCACTTCCAGCCCCACCACCAAACCACGGCCCCAAGCACCACATCTACACGTTCTTTGAACACTTCCAGGGGTTGTGATTCCACCACCGCCCTGGCAATCCTGTTCCAGTGCCTGACCACCCTTTGAGTGAAGAAATCTTTCCCCATGTCCAATCCACATGCAGATGTGGAGCTTAATGACTAATTTCTCACAAGTTTTCCCTCCAGACTTCACCCAGAACGTGGTTCATCTCCTCAGGGAGAAAAGCCAGATTCTCAGGCAGCACCTTGGGAAGCTTTAGGGTTTTCCAGGAGCTGTAGATTAGGGTTCACTGTCAGAAGAACCGTTCAGCATCACCTGGGAGCACCAGGTTAAATGAGTAGATAAATAGTATTTCCCACTTTGGATGCTAAACCCCTTCTGGAAAGCTGGCCACAAGTGCAGGAGTGGGAGCTGGGGCTGAAGGCTTGTGTTTCTCACCTTAAAAGGACTGGAAGCAGCTGGATATTCATCTGGCAGCCCCGTTACAATCCCAGTGAGGACAATATGATCACCCACCTGAGTGGCTAATTGCAAGAGTCAGACTGTTGGGCACAAATGTGTATATTTATCATACATAATATACGGTTCTGTATCCTAAATTCATGCCAGGCAGCTGTTGATTTTGGAGCAGACAGCTGTTAGTGGCATTCAGCCCCCGATTTTTTCAAATGTCACAGGAAGAAACATCGCATGGGAGCTTGCAGTTGCATAAACTTCTCTCTAGAATTAATAACATTTCTGAAACCACACATGGATTTGCATTAATAATGAAGATCGCTCATTACCATTTCAATGTTTTACCTGACAAAACCTACTTAAAAAAAACTGCTTTATTGAGTCAGCACAGAGCTGGATTTCACTCTTAATTTTCACATTATTGGGAGCTGTATGCTAAGTTTCAATTATAAGTTAGATTTTATTTCATTCAAAATTATTCTTAATTCCAAACATGAATTAATTGTAGAATATTACAGTAATAAAAATTTAACTGGGATAAGAGCCCTATTTTACAAGTTCAAAGACAGAGAGGGACAAACATGAAAGTCACACTTTAAAGTGCCAGGTTAGAGCAAGATCAGGTAACACTCTTGTTCCTGTATTATATATATCTATATATTATGTGTAAATTATATATATGTGGTCAAACTTCTCTGAATGCAAGCCTTTTCTTTCTCACTGGAAGAAGTGATTAATGCCTTTGAAAGCACCAACTTTGCCAAACCAAGGTCTGGGGGAATGGGAATCTGAAAATAGCCATTAAAATAGTTGATTGAGCCCCGTCCCAATAAACTATGAACTTAAAGCATTTTTACTTTTGGCCACAGCTCCTTCCTTCAACAACATCAACAATAAAAAAAGACAAATCTGTGATTTTTATTTTTAGCCAAAGTTTTAACTTTGAAATAGCAAAAATACAAGTGGTGTAAATACCAGCAGTGAAAATGAATTTCCTCTTTCCATCCTACTCCCACTTCATGGGTTAATACTTCATCAGCTTCAGCACTGAAGGGTAAATCAGCAGCACAAGGAGGAGAGAAATATTAATATCTCCATTTGGGAACATTTTAAACATGATTTCTTTAAAGTGATATTGTTCTAAAGGGTCATTTAAATGCATATATTTACATATATAATAGTTGAAGGATTTTGGCACGGATTTCCACGCCAGCTTTTAATGTACAACCTTTTTGCTGCCATGGCAGATTTCAGTTCAAACAGTGTGAAGTTGGACTGTTGGCCAAAGCTGTGGCAGCAGCTTTAGTGTGTGATACAGTCAGGTGTTCCTACAGTGCAGCCTCTTAGCCTTGGGCATGCAGGAATGGAGATCTGCTCCTGGATAAGCTCTTACTAACGGGATAAGTCGGAGCTTCATTACCTGCTTGCACTTTCAATTGCCTGACTGTGTGAGCGTGGAATTTTATGCACCCAGAAGTCATGGGAAAGGTGAAGCTGCAAAGCAGCAGGTGAAAACACACATTGACACATTGTTCTAGCTGATTCCTCCTTCTAGTTCCCAAAAATCTGGTCATTTCAACAACCAAAAAAAAAGCATTTAGTATCTCTACAAATTTTCGTGGATCCCTGGCAATGGTGTTTTACAGGACCATTTTGTGATTGAGGCAATAAAATGAGGGGCAAGCAAGTTCAGCTCAGCTTCTGGGTTTGCTCCTGACTGCTTGTGTCACACCAGGGAAGTCTTTTAACCTCATGGAATCTCAGGTCCCATCTGTATGGTGGGAGAAACACAACCTGCCTCAGAGGGACTGTGAGGATACAGAGCTTGAGAGAGCCTCAGGCACAGCAATGTGGCCTGGATAAATACACACTGAAAACAGGGTTCCATTCCCCTCCTGTTTATAATTCATAGGTTGCTACTTCATTACCTGTAGCTCTGAAGGGTAATTCATATCAGCACGAGAAGGACAGAACCATTAGTATCTTAATTCTCAAGCATTTTATCCGTGGCTTGCTCTGAGATGGTGTTGGGCTAAAAAGCCACACAGATGCGAATAGGGAAAAAGATCCTTTGCTTTTAAGTAATTCAACACAACTGCTTAATTCCTAGCACTCCAAAAGGCCATTTTCTTCTTAAATCCACTGGTTTTAGCTTTAAAACCTGTGAGGTAAATACCTAATAGCGTGCCTGTGCTGTATGCACTGTGATCACCAAGGAGCTCAGGCTTTTCCGAGGGAGCTCTTAACTTCCAGACCATGCACACTGGAATTCCCACCTGGCTTTTGGACTGGTTAATCTGCTCTGATAACCCAGGATTGCCTTGGCCTGTTCATCAACTGATTCAACTCAATAAAGCAGAGGCAGGAGTGCATTAATTAGAGGCGATGATGTGTCGGGTGAATCTGTGCTGTGAAATAGGGAAAAAAATCAGGGGCACACACAGACCTGGTCACTGCCACCAACACTGGCTGAATTCCAGGGGGCCTGTTATCCATGGCCAGCCCAGGGATCCTGGATCCTGTCCCCACAGCATGGAATCATTAAGGTTGGAAAAGATATCCTAGATGAAGCTCAACCATTAACGCAGCACCCCCGTGTTCACCACGGAGCCACGTCCCCAGGGGCCACATCCACACACCTCCTGAGCACTTCCAGGGATGGTGATCCCACCACTGCCCTGGGCAGCCTATTCCTGTGCCTGATCACTTTTTAAGTGTAGAAACTTTCCCTAATATCTAATCTAAACTTCCCAGGGCACAACTTGAGGCCATTTCCTCCTGTCCTGTCCTTTGTTCCCTGGGAGCAGAGCCCAAACTCCCTCTGGCTCCAACCTCCTGTCAGGGAGTTTTAGGGAATGACAAGGTCCCCCCTGAGCCTCTTTTTCTCCAGGCTGAGCCCTCCCAGCTCCCTCAGGTGCTCCTGGTGCTTCAGACCCTTTCCCAGCTCCGTTCCCTTCTCTGGACACGCTCCAGCCCCTCATTTGGAAGCCCAAGGACCAGTGCCCACATTTTGGCCATTAACTGGTGAAACTCTTCTGGGCAGTGCCCAGGAACAGGTGAAAAGGAGACACTGATGTCCACAAAGCTCGCAAGGAATTTCCAGCACCAGCCCTCAGCTGGGCCCTGATGGAAACTGGGCAGATTCCCGTGCATGGGATGAAGCAGATTTATCCATGGAGCGGTGGGACCCTCCCACTGAGCCTGGTTAGATGAGGATAGGCAAAGGATAGGTAGGACACCAAGATCCAGGCTGTCACTTCCCTCTGCCCCTCCCATCCATCACCCACTCACGAACGCTGATCAGAGGGAAGGGCTGTGCCCAGACGTGAAAGACAAGAGGCAAACAGAGAAAAAAACTGTTGGGTTGAGAGTTTGTGGTTTTTTTTTTCTTCAACCCAGAAGGCAAAAATAAGCCTGGTAAAATCAGAAAAAAACACAGATGATTTTCTCAGTCAGATTTAAGCCAGTGCCTACTGGTGCTGGAGAACCTTCTGAAGATCCCACAGGGAGGCTCGGAGTGATCCTTCCAGAACAGCCTGAATCAAAATTAAAGCCTAAACATCAGCAGTGAAAAACAGTCTAACAAATACCTGAGTCCAGCTGGGAGATGTAATGAGCCATCCTTTGTAACACACACAGAGCACTGCAGGAACTTGTGTTTCTGCAGCTCCGGAAGAATGTTGTGATTTAAATTTCATACCCCACTTTTTCTGGGCATTTATTTATCTCAGAAGGAAAACAGCATCGCTTTTGCCTTTGCTCCCTTTTTCATACCAAATGCAAGTTGGGTTTCTTCTTCTAATGAATTATTCTAATTAATTTCATTTTTTTTTATCCGTTAGCCTGCCTTGCTGTCATTTCTTCAGGTTTTTGCTTTGTTGAAGGAACCAAAATGGTGGAGCTGATCCAATTTCTTGTTCTTAAAATTTAATCACAGTTATCCAGCAGAACTCACAAGGAACAAGAGAGCAACTTTTTCTTATCCCGGGCTCCAACCACACGTGTCCAAACATTTCTCATTGACATCCCCAGAAGGTTTTCAAGAGCTGAGCGATTTTGAATACAATATGTGAATTTTAAGAGAATTTTTACTAGAGATGGCACAGAAATGCTCAGGGCTGGACACTGGGAAGAAGTAAAACAAGTGGGAGGAGGAGGAAAGTGAAGCAGGGATGTGATGTGGGGGACAAGCAAATGAGAGAGGGGAGAGCAATTCCCCTCTTGGGAAGGGAATTTGGAGAGTAGAATAAAAGAGGCTGCAAGGTTTGCTGGAAAAAAAACCTGATCAAAACAAGTGTTTCTGATTTAAACAGCGAAATGGAGATAATTCATTATTATTATATTTAATAAGTATCTTGTGGAAGAAGCCAGAGAAAGAGGAATGGAGACAGCCAGAGGGCTCATTTACAGTGACATTTGAGGATGAGAGAATCCTGATAAAACAGCAATTCTGGGGATGAAAAAAGGAAAGACAGAGGGAGAAAGTGGGAAAAAAATTAAGATTTGAAGGTAAAGAGCAAAAATAAAACACATCTACCTTAGAACTGAAGAGGACAAGAATCATAACCCAGAGCACCTGCTGTTCAGAGCCCTGTAATAAACTAAAGAGAAGCATCTTTGCTATTCATGGCTTCTAAAGGATAATATGGAATAAGTTTGCAATGTAAGTCTGAATTTAGCAACTTCCTTAAGTGCCCAGCATGTGCAGCCCAAAACTGCAGAGCAGCACCCTTTTCCTCTTTTTTTTTCTTTTATTTTATCCTTTCTAAGCAAAATCCAGGTCTTTGTTGCAGACCCTCTTCCTCTTTTTCATCCTTTCTACGGAAAACACAGAGCTATGTAAGCACAACTGATATTTATCCCTATGATCACAGATTTCTGTGCAAAAGATTAAACCATGGCTTCAGTGCTCCCCAAAGTTGTGACTCCTCCAAGGCAGTGCAGCAGAGTGCTCATCATAGCCAGATTTTCTCCTTAAAAATTTAAATTCTCGGTTTAAGCCCCAAATTCCAGCACTTTGACCAGTTACCTACAAAAAAACTTATCACGTGCTCTCTACTTTTTGAATAAAATATGTTTATTCTGTTTTCCTCTTTCAGGAGGCATCCCCTGCTTCGCCATCCAGATGCTCAGCAGATGTTTTCTGACTCTGCAGGACCTGTGGGAGGTCCATGGTCCTGTCCATGAACGGTGTTATCAACATGGTAATTAAAATAACGTTTGTTCAGGTCCGTCATTAACAGTAACGATGGGATGTTGCTCCGCTCCATAAATCTGGGGGCTCCAGCCAAGCCTGAACAGCAGCTTAAAAAGCTGAGAAATGGGAAATGGGATGTCCCTTTCACAGGGGGATGGATTTCTCCATCAGCATTTATTAAATAAATCTTAAATTGGAACTTTTAAAATAAATCTTGGTGGTCTGTTAGTGAAAATACTGTTCTCTGATGTTCTATCAACCTATATTTAAGGATATAGGGATATAACCTTTATCCTTCCACTAAGGATCAGGGTATGAGATTTTCACATCCCAATTTTCTGTTGCTGGTGTTTCTCAGTATTGGTAATAAAAATATCCTTCAAGAAGATGTACCCAAAAAGTAACTATGTACAGCAAAGAAGGGATATAATTGCATTTAGCAATGACAAAAAAGGGGATTTTTTAATGGATTTGTAACACCTTGGCTATTTTAGACAGTGCTCACCCTGCTAACTACAAAGACAAAGGTTGGACTTAATGATCTTTGATCTTAATGATCTTGAAAGTATTTTCCAGCCTTAATGATTCTATGATTCTAAGTACTTGTGGTCAGCTGTGACTAAAATCTTCATTCTTCAGCCCACAAATTACAAATTCATCTCCAGCGTTTTTGTTCTGAAAGCCTCACCTTCCCTGGGCCCCAAAAAGGAGAAGAAAACTTCACCTGTGTGCACATCACAGACTGAAATATCATCCTCCAGAGAGAGAAATTATTTCTAATATCTTCATTAATGATACAGCAGAAAGGGAAAATGTCACCCAGATGAAAGTAGGAAATCAAGTGCAGCAAGGAGAAAAGTAGAGATACTGGAGATGTGGATGAGAGTGAACTTAAAATGCTTCAATATAAATGTATGTTTGGGAAAAAAAGTAATGGAGGAAACATTAATGGGAAGGAAGAAGATGAGAATGTGGATGTGCTGGAGCGATAACTGAGGGAATATTCCTGAGTTGGGACGGCAAACACAAGGCTGTGACAGCAAAAGCAGGTCAGTGCTCAACGAAATGAGCCAAGGAGTAAAATGTTGGGCCACAGGAATGAAGTTTTCACACCCACAATGATGTTATTGGTTCTGCATGCACAGTTTATGGCATCAGTAAAAACTGAGGATAAACGTGGTTTTACTTAAAAACATTTATAGCAACACTGAGGAACTCAAGATTCCTTTTATTATCACAAGGTAATAAAAGATGGCATCTAATGTGTTTTTATGCACTGCATTTTTTAAGATAAGCACTGCTCAGAGTACAAACTGTTCTTTGATAAGAAAAATCAAATTACCACAGTGGATCCAAACTGTTTTACAGGGATAATTACAGAAAACGCTTGTTTGGGACTACACGTGGTTGGTCAGCTCCTTAAGAAGGAGAGACATTAATATTAAAGTACTATAAAATGTATAATATGCTCCCACTCGAGTGCTTGTGTTCTTCAAGCCTCCTTTGAGTGATCTCAGCCCCAATATTTGTTTCACATCTTCTGAAGGTCCTGCAAATAACTCTGCTTTTTGTTTCATCTCAGGGAGTTGCTGGGGCTGCCCTGGCTTGGTGTTGGGCTGATATTTGATTTACAGAAGGGGGAGCATTTCGAGAGACACACAGAGCCACTTGTTGGTGGAAATTCAACACATTCTGCGTTTCAAGTGCCGGTGATTTGTGTTATTTGGAGGGTCATCATTCTGGTTCCTCTCCAAACAAGCTGATGATTATCCAGCATAGCTGGGAAAATATATGTTTACTGGCACAGAACTGGATGTGTTTATTTGAAAAGCAATCCATCAAAAAGGTTCCTTCTTCAGCTTGAGGGTTAGAGAGTAAAAAATGATAATTAAAACAAGGGCAGCATCGCTGGGGTTGCTTCATTAGCAGAGAGATCAAGATTTGGGTGAAGGGTTAAAGGAATATAAAACTTGGTAACTTTGAGTGAAAGTCAAAGTCAGACCTGGTGGACAATCCTTGTGATCTGCCAGGCTTGACAGAAGGGCCGTGGAATTGCAAAGCTGAAAAAATGAGAATATGGAACAGAACAAAACAAATTCTGCTCCCTTGGAATTGCTGTGAAATCACATATTTGCTCATTTGCAGATATATGTCTGGTTTTGCTAATTTTTCACTCAATTTTATTACAGCGTAAATGTAACAAATAAAAATCAAATGTGTTATGGTTTATGGGTTAGAAATTTAGCTCAGAGCTCAAAAGAACCTTCCACACGACCCCAAAAGCTGCATGATGATTATTTTAGCTCTGGTTCAATGAGCAAGGCCAAATTTAAGATTTTTTTGGGGGGTTTTTTATAAATAGATCCTAACTGAAACAATATGAAACTCACAGTGCTCATTAAAATGACGACTTCAAAGAGCAGCATTTAACTTGGAATGAAATCAGACCTTGAAGAAGGCCAAAAACTGAGAAGATGCCTCAGCAAACATTATAATCCTCCCGTCAGCCAGGCTGCTTTTCGGGCTTTAAGAGGAAAGAAAAAGACTAGGGGCTGATTTGGATGCAAAATTCATGTAATCTGACAAAAATCATGCCTAGGAACGAGGCAGAAAATGAAGCATTTTTCACCTTGAAAAGAGAATACATAAAGGGAAGGCAAAGACCTTTGCAAAAGTGATGAGAGGGGTGTGTGCATTGGTGGGAGCAAAAAAGGGCTCAGATTCTGCTCTGAATAAATTCATCCTCAGATGACACAAAATAAACCCCAATACATCTAATTTACATGTCTATCGTACAATGGTCTTTCACCTCTGATCAAAAGGCTCAACCTGTTTTGATTGATGAGCAAACCTACCCACTGAATTTTGAATTTGATGGGAAAAGATATTGATTTCTTTTGTTTTCAAGGAAAAGGTACTTAATAAGATTTAACTTGGGCTCCTTTAATACATTTAGCTAAGGAAAGAGAGATAATGCTGCTAGAGGATGGGAATTTACTGCTGGTTAAATCATAGGAAATATTCAGGTGCTTTACTTAGTATCTGTCTTAATACTTATAGTTTATAACTCTAATAAAGAAAAGGAATGTACAGGTCATTAAAATAATTTTAAGATGTGTTTTCTTGTATTATTGTTTTTTTTCAGTGAGTATAAGAGCGATTCCCACTCTGGCAACCTGATATTTTTCAGTAGAACTTAGAATATAAGAAAATCACAGAATGGTTTGGGTTGGAAGGGACCTTAAAGACCATCTTGTTCCACCACCTGCCATGGGCAGGGACAATAATCCCTAAAGAAACTGATTTTTTTTTTATTCCACAGAAAAGTCAACCAAGTTTTTCATGGGGTGATTGGAGGGAAAAGTTGCAAGATGAGACCTCCAAAATAGAGATATTTCCAAACTGGTAGAGTGGGGGGAAAAAAAGTCAGGTTCTCCAATTCTAACAATTAGTAATAACCAAGAAGTCCATTGCCCATTAGCAACATTTTATTGCCCATTTGCTTTTATGAAGTTTTTAGATGGAAATGGGTGTGTATTTAGTGCAGGGTTCAGAATGAAACCACAGCCTGAATCAGGTCGGGGGCAACAGAAACCCTTTTCTGACAAACAACGTTACTGAAGCCACAAATTCCCAATTTACTTCCAGCAGAACTGATCTCTTTGTGCTTCCACCTTGCTGAGGTCCTGTGTGGGCCCCCAGCGCTCCTAATCATGGAATAAAAACTTAATGGATGTGTAGGAATGGCCTTCTGTGGAAGCACCAGAGTGATTTTCATGGAAATTACGTGATTTTCCCTCTGCCCTGCCCACTACAGGACAGAGATGGATGTAGTCTGGATGCATCAGCTTCTTCCCAGAGATGCTTTTGGGGCTAAAAGGACAAGAAGAGGCTGAAAGGTGCCCCTGAAAGGGATCTTTGGTGCAAATAGGCTGATGGGGAAGGAACAGAACAAAATGCCCCTGCTGTCAGAGGTGCTGAACCAGCCCTGCAGTGGCCTGAGTGCTAAAACAAAAGAGTAACAGAATCGAGTTGTTACATTGCTTTAAAAACAAGAAGCGTAACACACGCCAGGAGAACCCCCTGACTGACATCTTACATCGGTCAGGCAGCAAAACCTGGCTCTGAACTCCCAGAAGATGGAAGCAGGGAAAAGCCTTGCCTAAGGAAATGCCCCCCAGAAAGGGCAGGAGAGGATGGCAATGAACTCAAAACTCCCCCTGGGCAACCCAGAGCAGCCTGAAAGATGAAACAGGGAACAAGGAACTGAGCTGAGAATACTTTTTTTACTGTAAAAACATTGTTTGGGGCAGAAGCTTCCACTGTGTTTCAGGCCCAGCTTTGTATCACAGATTGCTCGAACGTAGTGCTGGGTGTGGTCTTGCTTTTTCATTATCTCTTTGAAAATAACCATTAAGGGCAGAAACACATCCTTCAGATAATTTTTAAACCTGTTGGAATTTGGGGTTTGGTGGATTTTGGTTTTTTTTTTGTTTGCTTTGAGTTTTTTGTTTGGTTTGGTTTGGCTTTGTTGGGTTTTTTTTTGTGGGGGGACACTTGGGCAACTCCTCAGTATCCTGAGCAGTTATGACTCTCCCTAACATCTAGGTTTTCTTTCTTTCTTTCTTTCCTGCTGAATGCTCCACTCACCAAGTTATTTTATTACTTGGTATTTTGAACACACAGACTCCACAGAAAACAATAACCCCTGAAAACAAGGTTTTACATCCAAAATAAATTAGTCTCATGCATTAGCTGGAACCAGTTTCTCTTCAATGACAAATGCAGAGCTCACTTTCACTATGCATTACCCAAACAATCAGGCCCAGATTGTCCCACGAGGAACATTAATAAGTAAATTCTACAAGACACAGTAAAAATGAATCATTTTTACTTCCATCAGAATGCTGGATAATATATGATAGAGAGCTCCCCGTGGCATATGGCTAAAAATGACATTATTTAATGGCTTTCGCATCTGTACAGTTAAGACCATGTGGGATAATTTAAATTTATAACATGTTACTGCTTCGTTCACCGTTTTAAAGGGCAAGAATTGATCTGCTGGGGGAAATGCAGCTCATTCCTACAACTTTCATTCCCAAAGAAAGCCCCACCAGGAGAAGACAGACACAAAGTCCAGGAGCCAAACCTGTTGCTACCTGCTGTACCCAGGTCACCATTATTTGTCACATTATTGATCTCTCCAGCCCACTGCAACCCCAAATTTATTTAATATGTTATTGATCATGAGAAGCTTATCCCTGTTATGGTCTTTTGGGATTTTTTTTCCTATACAATTTTGAACATACCCTAAATAAATTCTTTTCGATCCCATGTAATTTACAGCAATCCTGGCCATTATTTTCCACCCCACTAACAGGCTCTGTGCTGTTCCCAGCTGGAGCTGACTGGATTAGATACCCCACCAGCACAGGACACATGGACTGTCCTCCCTCAGCTGCCAGGAACTGTGTGACTTGGAAAACCAAGATGTCCCAACATCCCCCTTCCCAGTTTGATGCAGAAAAGTGACTGAGTTGGAATAAAAAGAAGAGAGTTTTTAGGGATTTTTACAAGAACACACACGAGGAAATGACAGAGCAACATTAGAACAGCTGGACCAGCTCAAACTCATCATGGGTGTTAAAACCCACGTCCTCCATCATCACCCACAGCCAGTGCTGAGAGAGGAGCAGAACCAAAGGGAAAATTCTGTCAGGAGGAATTTCTCCCTGGAAAGGGTGGTCAGGCACTGGAAGGAGCTGCCCAGGGAGGTGGAGGAGTCCAAGGAAGGACTGGACGTGGCACTCAGTGCTCGAGGTGGTGACCAGTGAAGGGTTGGACTCTGTGACCTTGGAGGTCTTGTCCAACCTCAAGGATTCTGTGAAAATCCCACAACACCTCGCTGTTTGTGGTCTAAATATTTCCTGAAACTGAGGCAGAATCATCTTCTGCTCACTTTTTGACCCCATGCAGATTTTTAGCACACCTTCCATCCAGTCCCTCGTGGTGATAAACCAGTGAATACACAGCAGGTCATTAAAACCCTGAATTTCAAACTTCCATTCCTGGGGCTGAGAGGAACAATTCAAACCCCCTTATTTTAATTACTGATATTTCTGAAACAACAGCTACAGCCAAGGCCAGGCTGGATGGAGCTCTGAGCCTGGCCCTTTGCAAGGTGTCCCTGCCCATGGCATGGGGTGGAACAAGGTGAGCTTCAAGGTCCCTTCCAACCCAAACCATCCCATGATTTCCCATGACCTTCTACAGAGAACTCTTCATCTTCTCTGTCAATCCCTTGCTTTGATCCTACATCAAGATCTCCCATAGTTTGTCCATGCCCTTTTCAAGGCATCACCAGGTACTTGGGATGACATTGTGGGACTGCACATGCAAATAGTTCACGAGAAAAGGACATAAAGAGCTACAATCTGGGTTTAGGAGATTCAAACCGTGAAAGATAACTCAGCAAGTCGCCATTCCTCACTGTTAATTACCATAAAGCACTGATTCAGAGAAATCTAAAGAAATAAATACTATGATTATGAGCACTTTTCAGGATTCATAGCACAGCAAATCGTCACATTTGGTGTATCTCATTAATAACAAAAAAAAATATTGTGGCTGGGCTCACCTATTTATTTCAAGGGCTACTCCCTATGTTTCTTAAATCTTTAATAAATAGTCTATAAAATAATTTTAAAAACATACATGAACTAAAGAAAAAAGGCAAAAAACGGCTCTGTCTCTGCACAAGCACAGAACCTCAAGAGTTTCTCCTCACAAAATGACATTTTATACCTGGGAACAATTGCTGCAAAAACTGCTCTTTTCCCCCACACATAACAGACTTAGAGATCAAGGATTGTTTTCCTTCAGAAAGGAGGAAACAATTCCTTTAAATATAATTACACTATTATTCTAAATATAATTGGAGCACAGGAATCACCACTGACAGTGGTGGCTCTGGAATTGTTCAGATGGATAAGGTAGAGCTTGTAGAATGTGGCTGTTGGGAATTTTAGCTTGTCTTCTTCCACTAAGTGGAGGATTTTGAGATATGTTTGAAGACAATAAGCTTTTTTTAAATTACTTATTGTATTCCTGAATGCCAGTTAATTATTCAGGAAAACAACTGAGGTGCATAAACTTTAAAATACCCTTTAATGTTACAAGGATTGTTATTAATAACGGGGGTGGAGAGAACAATGCAATAAAAATATACAGTAAGTTATTTGCCCATGTTTTATACCTCATATTTTTAATATACACACACCTGACATTGTGCTTCAAATATGTTAAAACCCACATATATATATTTAAAGCTATATTATTTATCAAATTGGAAGATCTGCCACCTAATCTTCCCAACAGTGCATCCAGATGAAACAAGAGATTACACTTAAATATATCAGTATTTAGTATTATTTTAGTATTTGGTCAGATGAAAACACTTAAATCCCAAAATATTTGGCTTCAGTCAAGTCTATGAAGGAACTCTGAATAATTTAAATAAAGGCCTGGCAAATTCAGAACAAGCATCTAAAAAAATGGCATCTGAGGAACTGAAAATTCAGGGAGCAAAAAGGGCAAGAAGAAAAGAAAACAGGGAAAGCAAGCAAGGAAAGGGGTTGGAAAAAGGACAGGGGAAGATCCATCTTCAAAGACTTGTGCAGAGGCAAGTATAAGTTGGCCAATCTACATTAAAGCTCAAAGAATAAACAAGATGGAAAAATTCATGGCCAGACTCTGGAAAGTGGAAATTCCCGTCTGTGAAACCCGTTGATCCCACATCCTTACGTGATAATTAAACCTATCCATTAAAAATTGTCAGGGGCAGCTTTTCCATGCGTTGCTACAAGGATTTAACCATGAATTTCAGAGTATTCCCAGTTAGAAGTCGGATTAATTTTTAATCGTAGTTCATTTCATATTCCACCTGCAGTTCACCCTTCCTTTCTACACCTGAACAGCTTGGTGTGAAACCATCACAACTGCAAACCCAAGGTGGGCTGTGCCTGCTGCTCTTCCTGGGGCTGTTGATGGCAGCATTTTCATCCTAGTCTCAAGATGAGGAAGTGAATTAAGTTGCTTGTGTGGCCTTCGTGGAGCTAATTAGTTATTTGTGCTCTCACAAAACGATCTTGTGGAGGCGATAATTGCACTGGCTATGAGTTAACTTCAAGAAAGACCCTGAAAATTGACTGGAGAATGGATTTTAAATGGCAAATATTTCGTTTGGCAACTTCCTCTGAGCTCATGGCTGAGTTAGTCACTGCTGTGATCACACTCACTGGTGTGCTGAGCTGTCACTGCACCCTGGGCAAACCTCACAGTTCATTAAAAAAGTTCTTTGGCTCTTTAATTTCATTTTTCCTCACTGAATTTAATTGCATTTTAAAATCTTGAAATGGTTTTAGATATCTGAATGGAAGTATTTTCTTTAAATCCTTTAATGTTAGTTCCTTTTCTGAGCATAATAAGGATTTTTGAAGACAGAGGTAAAAGCTCCAGTTGACTTTGGGGAAACAAAGCATATGTTCTGTCAGAGTTACTAAGAACCAAATTCTAAAAACCATTTAGCTCTTTAAGAGTTTGAGTTGTGATTCTTAGCTGGGATCTGCTTTTACTGGGGAAAAGTCACCTCTTCCAAACTCCTCCTGCATTTCTGCATTGCTCTTTGCACACCCAAGCACAATAACCTAAGGAATTCTGTGGAATCCTTTCTCCTCCTAGCAGGAACACAACCAAAATATTTGCAGAGAAGAAGGGAAATACAGTAATGATGGCTACCCCAAGCAGATGTGGCCAAACTCACTTCTGGTTCCGGGGAAGACAATCAAAAATAGAATTACATCAGGATAATTTTAGCATCATTACTTCTTCCTCAAACTAAAATAAGACCCAGACTGGCCTCTTAATAAATAAATAAACCGTGGAATGAGATCATCCCTGCTGTTAAAAGGAAGATTCAAGGGAGATTCTCCCAGCACAGGGAGAGTGCTTCCCCAGCTCCTGCAGACAGAGGTTACACCAGCTGGGCCGAGGCAAGAACACCTCCCTACACATGGAAACAGCTGGGGATGACTTGGGAAAACAGCTAAAAGAAACATAAAATGTTAATCAAAATTAGAAGTTAAGCAGGCCCCAAGCCTGCCAGAGCTACAGAGGTGTTTGGACAACACTCTCAGGCACGTGGTGGGATTCCTGGGGCTGACCTGTGCAAGGCCAGGGGTTGGACTTGATCCTTCTAGGTCCCATCCAACTCAGGGTATTGTGTGATAATTATATAATCAACCCTTTCCAGAAGCCTCTCCCGTGCTAAATAGAACATCCCGTCTGATGTTGGGTGTAGGACATTACATATGCACATCCCACAGCAATCTGGGTGTGATAGCAAGAATATATATTTAGCTCTTATCTTGTGGAGTGACTTTTAATGACATTTAGAAGTGCTAAGGCACTTGGAGGATTAGGCTCTTTATTAGTCCCAGTGTTTCCCTGTAAGCAGTTGCTCAGATATTAAACATTCCCTCTGCCAGGGCTCATAAAACAAACACTGAGCCCACTTGATACGAGGCAAATGTTTCATGTAATTTTGATTCAATTAGTTTATTCTTGTCACCTTTACACATTTATCTGCATAAAACCCTTCATGGTGTAGCACTTATTTACCTCATCCTCTAATTAATAAGTGCTGAGCCTTGAGAAACTGCTTCCATTTTTATTCCACTTCTGCTCTGGAGCCAGGCTGGGAGAGCTGGGGGGGTTCCCCTGGAGAAGAGAAGGATCCAGGGAGACCTGAGAGCCC
>JAYRBT010000251.1:0-19688 GCA_036023395.1 Myiotriccus ornatus | reverse complement strand
CACAAACACCATCTTGGAAGCATGGTTACTTTAACAAGTTCAACATACCTTTATATACCACAAGTATATTGCAACATTATTCTTCACTTTTTCCAGGGCTGCTTGTAAACAAAAGGTGATCTGACTACACAAGCATTAAGGGTTAGCATTGTGTTAGATCTGTCATTGCTGAACACACTACCAAGTATGGTCAAGACTGCAATATCATAGTTTGACCTGTTATTTAGTAAGTGACAGGACTGAAACCCTGTCTACATAGAAATATAATTTTAAAGCTTTTGTCGAGAACTCAAAAAATAAATGCTGTACAATTTTTTTAAATCACTTAAAAATCACTCTGAAGGCGCTTAAGAATCAGTGCTATAAAAATAATTTAAAAAATAATATTAGTGTATCCCATTTACTGAAATGATTAGTTGGAATTATGTATCAGCTAGTGTTCAGGGAATAGAACACAATGAAATAGGTTACAGAATAAACAAAAGTTACAGGAAACCATAAAAGAGAATTTATGTATCTATAAAAAAATAGGTTGCAGCTTGATACAAATCACACAGAGATAAATATTTTACTTCCAGTAAAACTTCCGTAGCAAAATATTTTAGGCTGAAGATGCTGGAAACAACAATATTAAGAGATTTGTAATTGAGCCCAGACTTATCATTTCCCTTGTAAATTTTTAGAAGCAATTATTTTGTGGATGTAAAAATTATGCTGAATAAGATGCTTGAGATAGAATTTCTTATTGAAAAAAGTGTTGACTGTAAAGATTTCACCTCTGGTACAGCCCATCACCAGGTATCAGAAGGATGCATAAGAATGAGTTAGTGTTATACTACCACTTTAGAGAATAATTTTTCTGCATAAAGAAATTAACATGGGAGGAATATAAAGAATTAAAACAGAATACAAAAGAAAGGCAACAACATTTTTAAAGTTTCAAAATTGCCAGCTTCTTTTCTGTTGCTTTTGCTATTCAGCATAAGGAAAGGTTCTTTATTCTAATGTCTGTTCAGTGCCTCTGAGGTCTGAAGAAACACAGTGGTTGCTGAAACTGCAAGAATCAAGTTAAAATAAACGCCATCACTACCTGTTGAGTATCTCTTTTTAATTCCTTCTAAAAATTTCAATTTTACTGTGAAAAAAACACTGGTCCCTGGCATTAGGCCCCTATGGTACAAATTTTGGATGGACATGAAAAACATAGCTAAGCCAAAATATATCTAACCCTAGGATGGCATAGAGGGTGAGTGTTAACTTTCAATCCTGACTGGTACAGGTAGGTTTCATTGCAGTGCCACAGACTTCCAATTTCTGTTCCAGTACAGCAATGCTCCTGGAATGACCTTTACCACCACTCTTCAGCTCCCTCAGTCGATTCACAACTGCTGAAAAATGGTCTTCAGCATGTCAGCGTATTGAGGTAGAAGATCTAGATGTTTCAAATGGCAAATAGTAATCTCAGTATCTGTAAGTAGCCAGATCAGTGAGCAATATGAGCTTCAGGAATCAGCACAGCCACTATGGGAATTCCTGTGTCATAATAATTTCCACTTCCCAGGGAGATGGCTTGCAGAGTCTAATCTTGCAAATAGAAAACTAGGTGGGAGTGCAAAGTCACAGTAACAATAGTCTCTTCTAGAAATCAGAATGAGGGAGAACAACATGAATGGTATGTCCATTAACCAGTCTTGTTTCAAGAAATAAAACTGTCCTCTTGAAAACAGCCTGCTGAGGAGTCCTGAGGCCAGGGAATCAATGTGAGGTGCAGCATGTGAGGGGACTGTGTTCATTTACATTCACATTTTGCTGGTCAGAATGAGAGTAATATGCTGTTTTAGTGCCACATGTCAACATAACTCCAAATCATCCTACCACATGCACAATGGACCATGGTGGGTGGTAACAGCTCCCAATAGCTCCCATACCCCCCATATGTCCTTCCCCTCAGCCTAACTCACCATGATCCTATTGGTCTTTAACTTCGTTTCCATTCCAGTTCAGCACTCTATAGTAATAACAAGTGAGGGATGGAAGCTGCACCACATCTACAGCTCCAGATCTTTAAATATGATGATCTGTATTTCCTGCAGTAATCACATATTGTTGCAAGTTAGCTCTGCCTCATCTAAACCAGGGCTGGCAGAAGAACCTATGTGATCATAAAGGAGATATTGTTTGTTTCTTTCCAAGTTTCAGTTCAAATCAGGAGTATTTTAATTCACACTTTTGCTATGTTGGAGTGTTAAAATTCAGGGAAAAAAAAAAAAGAGAAGTGTATATCCTCTAACTGCATTAATATTAAGAGGGGAAAAAGAGTGAGTGACATCTGTATTTTTCAAGAGTAAATGAAATACTCTGCATCTACTAGGTAACCCACTTAGCTCAAGGGAAGCCAGCTGATGTGATCTTTTTGGATTTCAGTAAAGTTTTGATACTGTTTCTCACAGTATCATTCAGGACAAAATGTCCAGCATACAGCTGGACAAACATGTTGTGTGACAGGTAAAGCAACTGGCTCATGGGTCAGGCACAAGGGACCCGTCACTAGTGGGGACTCACAGGGCTCCATCTTAGGCCCCTTTCTCTTCAACATCTTCATAAATTACTTGGATGAAGGACTTGAAGGGATGCCAAGTACATTTGATGATGATAGTAAATTGGGAGGAGCCATTGACTCTCTCAAAGGCAGGGAGGCCCTACAGAGAGACCTTGATGAATCAGAGGACTGGGCAACCCTCAACTGTATGAAGTTTAACAAAGACAAGTGCCAGATTCTGCACCTGGGAGGGGGCAACTCCGTATATACAGACAGACTGGGGAAAGAAAGATTGGAGAGCAGCTCTGCGGAAAGGGGTCCTGGCGAACCTCAAGTTGAATATGAATCAGTAGTGTGCCCTGGCAGCCAGGAGGGCCAACCATGTCATAGGGTGCATCAGGCAAAGCATCACTATCTAGTTGAGATAATCGTCCCACTGTACTCTGCCCTGGTGTGCACAGTTTTGGGTGCCACAATAAAGAAAATAAAAAGATATAAAGCTATTAGAAAGCATCCAAAGGAGGCCTTGAGAGGGCCTTGATGGGAGGTCATATGAGGAGCAGCTGAGGTCACTTGTTCTGCTCAGCCTAAAGGAGACTGAGAGAAGACCTCATAGCTGTCTACAACTTCCTCATGAGGGAAAGTGGAGGGGCAGGCACTGATCTCTTCTCTATGGTGACCAGTGACAGAACCTGAGAGAACAGCATGAAGCTTTTGTCAAGGGAGGTTTAGGCAAGATATTAGGAAAAGGTTCTTCACCTAGAGGATGGTTGGGTCCTGGAACTGGCTCCCCAGGGAAGTGGTCACAGCACCAAGCCTGACAGAGTTCAAGAAGCATTTGGGCAATGCTCACAGGCACATACTGTGGTTCTTTGGGCTGCACTATCCAGGGCAAGAACTGGACTTTGACTGTATTTCCCTTCTAACTCAGGATATTCTGTGATATACTGTCAGGAAGAAATAACTGCAATGACCTGTAGGAAGAAGGTGACTTTCAAGAAGAAAACATTATTAGCTGATGATCTTGCCATTACAGTGATTTTTTTTTCCCCACAGAAGATCAAGATCACTTGTCTAAGGTAATAAAAGTTTTGCATAATTGGAAAACAAATTGGAGGAATTTGTAATTGAAATGAATGTACAGACTGCAAAACAAGGAAGGAAAGGATGCAATTAGCTATGTTCTCTCCTTGCCCTTCCATTTTGCTGGTATCGGGGGTGGGCAGTTGCATATTTTGTTCGATGTGAAAGACCTCTTTTCCATCTGTACTTCCTCACTTCATGGAGGGACTTGAAGAATATCTAGCACCTCAAAAGAGTGCTGTAGCATTGGAAGAATCTTTTTATTCAGTCTCTCCCATTACAGTTATTCTGCTTTGTGAAAAATAATTGAATAATCCTTGGTCACTCTATCCCAGACATGTGCTCTGACCACTAGTATAATGACCCATTCTTCTGTTATGTCACTGCATGGCCGATTTGGCAAATCTGAATACATAGGAGAAAATTAGGGAGGTGACAGAATGGAACTGGGTGAGGAGATGGGGAGAATAAAATTTGATACTGATATCTATGAAATGCTTGCTTCCTTTTAGCTTTTCCTCATACATATTTGCCCAGACAGTTTTTTGAGATTCAAAACCAAATTTGCATTTACCTTAAGACTGACAAAGTCTGCATCTAAGGAAGGTTGTTCACCCCAAAACACCAGTTCAGTATTCATCCTAAACTTTAATCCCAGCTCTGACATGAAGTCCCCATATGGCCTTTTTAATCATATGGGCATCTTTAAGAAAACAAGCACAGATGGACAGTTTCACAAGCGATAGTAAAATACTACTGCATTCATTTAAAAGGATTTTTTAATTTTTCCTCAGTTTCCTTATCTGTCAAGAAAGCCAAACTACTTCCCAGTAATGTAAAGCAAAGCACAGATTGCTCTCACCACTTTACCAATAAGTTTGTAACTGACACCTTAGTAAGATTCAATTTCTCTTTATCAAAAATGTAGCTTTCCAAATGTAATAGTAATCATATTGGATTTGATACACTTCTTGAAGCAATCATTTTCTCATAAATTTTGAGATGTTTTCACTTCTATGTCACTTTATAGTTATATAAGAAATGATTCATCAGTCTTACATGTCTTCTAATCTTTTATGTGATAAGGAGACAGAAAGGGAATAAAATGTATTCTGCAATACCAGAAAAATATTACACTATGTATAATCTAATAGATATTATATTGCAAACATTAAACATTTGGGGAAAAAATAACCCTCAAATAACCTTAATAATGACCTCAAGAGGCAACAAAAAAGCACACAGGACAAAGTCATCGCAGCACACAAGAATTTGCAGACTTTTGCAGGTTTCTCCTGCTTCCATTTGTGGAAGCAATAGGTGGAAATTAAATTTAGACATGACTCAGAAGATGACCTAAGATTTTTTTCCTGCAACAGAACCTCAAATCTGAGTAGCCAAGTGCTTATATACAATGTGAAAGGCTGACAGAACAAGACCCTGAAATTTAGACACTCACCTCAACATAGTTCCAACCACTATCTTGAGTCTGAGCATTTTTCTCTCTCTCTTCCATCTGCAATTTCCATCACTGCATATCCCTCCTTGCAAGACTTGTATTACTTTTTGAAGTGAGATACTATATTTTCAGTGATACTACAAATTTCAAACAGACTGTGTAACTGTTCTCAACTGAGAATGAAGCTTAGTTAATCTAGATATCTAATTGCAGGCTCCGGTGGCTAATCTTTTGGTAGACTCCTTTGAAAGCAAACCTCAAATCCCAGCCCGGAATATACTGGCTGGGCCCTCCAAGGACATTTGAAGGAGAAAGTGAAGACAAGGATGATGAAATAAGCCTCCAGACTCATTTAGAAAAGACCCCAGAGTCTGCCAGGTACCAAACTATTTTCCACTAAGTTAATGAATTTTGAAGCTTGAAATGCAGCCACCACAAGGCCCCGAGGACTGTAACGTGTCACTAAGTCTTGGGCAGACATGTGGGGTAGCAGATAAATTGCCATGGGGGCCTTGGTGTTAGTGCTATATCAGTCTCTTACTCCACTAAGCATAGTGGTTGGTAAATACATTAAAATTGTGAAAACAAGCATGTTTTCTTTGAATTGCATCAGTCCTCCATCCTACTTAGATAGCTGCAAAAAATGAGGCAAAGAAAACTAGCATAATAACACCCGACCATGCTAACCAGTAATATCTGCCATTGCTTCAGATCCAAAGGAAATGTAAACCAAGCTGTTTTCGGTTTTTATCATCTTTCCCTGCAGAAACTTATGATGTTCAACCTTTCTCCAGTATAAACCACTCCCACTATCTTCCTATTTCTTATACTTTTTTGTACTCTTTTCTAAAGTACGATACTTTGAAGTTGGACTTTTCATAAGCCTACATATGTGTATTACCAGGTAAGGGACTAACATCAGCTCTACTCCACGCTGATTGTGGATGATCTTTAAGATAGCTTCATTACATTTTCCCATTAGTAACTATTTGTATGAAAAAGACCTAACTTAAGTACATGAGGTTTATTTATGTTCTAGAAACATACACCCTTGGAATACAGACTCTGTAGGGCCTATTCATTGGAAAAGGACACAGTATCCCAGCACAGCCCATCAGCCTCATGTAGATGAGGCTTGCCTAAGGTTCTGGTGAGGTAGAGTAAGCGCTGCAGTCACACACAGCATTCTCATCTAATCTCTGGAGGTGTTTACATGAGGCTCACTATCATGGTAAGTCACAACAGTCTCTCCACTGCCGAAGCACTGTCACCAGGGTTGGAAGCAATAAGGCAAGCTATAATTTCATTACAAAAAACAGAAAAAGGCAAGAGACAAAGTCCTGAGAAAGGAAGGAATAACTGGTCTCTAAGGTATGTGCCTAACTGAAGATTCTATGCAGATGCCTATAATGAGTATGTGACACAAAAACGAGGTGGGAGAAGTCTGGACTTGCTTATGTATCCCCTAACAATAAGGGTGGTGTAGAACTCCCGAAGTTTTTAGTCCTCCCTTGGCTTGCAGATGTTTCTGCTGACTTCATGCATCCCCCGTTGGAGTTCATCTAATGTTGCCAGTGCTAGTCTCCTACAGTCTTGCTGTCTTCATAGTGACTAGTTATGGGGCTGTGTTTTGGATTTGTGCTGAACACAGGGTTGATAATATAGATACCTTGTTGTTATTGCAGAATAGCATTTACACAGAGCCAAAGCCTTTTCTGCTTTTCATAATGCCACACTGGCAAGAAAATTGGGAGGTGCATGGTGGGTTGGGAGGAGAGACAGCCAAAACAAGTGACCCAAACTCACCAAAGGGATATTCCATACCATATCACATCATGCTCAGTATATAAAGCTGGGGGAAAGAAAGAGGAAGGGGGGGATGTGTATTTGCGCTTAAGTAGATGCTGCTAATTTTGGTCTATGTTTTGGCCCAGCCACCTGTGAGAGTCTGTTCCTGCCAAGTTATGTGAAAACAAGCACTGATAAACAAGAACTTCATCCTTGATGGAAGCATTTTGTATAAACTGGAATTAATTGGTGTCTGGTTATTGACTGACAGCCCTCCAAGGACATTTGAAGGAGAAAGTGAAGACACGGATGATGAAGTAAGCCCCCAGACTCATTTAGAAAAGACCCCTGAGGTGTAGCACAGAGGCCCAGGGAAATTCCAATCTACATATGCATGTGCAGAAGAAGTACTACTTACATAAGGGGGCAAGGGACCAAAGGCCTCTAGCTGGGCAGTGCTGGCCACACATGCCCAGATAGATGTCATAGGTTAATTGTATAAAAAGCAGATAGCTCTTGCTGGGAGCAGGGACTCAAGCTTCACATGGAGGACAACATGGCCTTTGTGGGGACGCCCACTATCTTGTGAGCGTGCTGACGCTCTGGGGATGCAGCTTTTCCTATGGGTAATTCTAAGCATTCTGGAGTTGTTAAGACAACCTCATAAATAACACCTGAGTGAGTGGGGGGTTGTCCTGGGGGCTTGTTTCCCTTCTCAGCTTCTCATTATGTTGGTTACTTCTTTGTAATAAACATTGTTTCGTTGAACTTTCAACAGTATACTGGTTTCAGTTTCGGCATTCTCCTGCTACAGGATGTTTGGAGTAAAGGCATTTGTCTTCCCAAGCAACCATGATGCGTGATGGGGACCTGCTCTCCTGGAGATGGATGAACATCTGCCTGTCCAGGGGAAGCAGTGAACTAATTCTTTTTGCTTATGTGTGTGGTTTTTGCTTTCCCTGTTAAACTGTCTTTATCTAGAAAGAAAAGCTAGAAAACCCACAAGTTTTCTAGCATTTACCCTTCCAATTCTCTCCCTGACCCTACTGGTGGGGGAGTTAGCGATGGTTGCATGGTGGTTAGTTGCTGGCTGGGGTTAAACCACAACATTTCAAGGAGAATTCCATCAACCTCCAGGAGAAAACAGCCCCAGTTTAAACCTAGCCTGCACTTACTTTGTGAAGATGGTATGAAAGAAAAAACAAGATGTGAAATGTAAGCCAAAATACCATTGATTTCCTAGCCCTCTAAAAGCATGAAGACCCCATTCTGGAAACAAAACAGTAAATGACCCTGTGATAACAAACACAATCCTAGAAAGGTCTCCATACTCAGATACATCATAGAACAGATATTCCTTTCCCTAGCATCTTTTCCCTTGGTCCCCTCCAAATGCCACCTATGCAGGCTCTGGCTCTCTCCTACCTCTGAAGTAGCTTTCTCCACAGCAATGTTCGTCTTCAGAGTCTGACAACTCTATCACCCCAACTTTATTCACAGGATAAATAAAGGGCCTGAGAAGGTATACAGTGGGTCCATCTTTCTCAGTCTGGTGCTCTAGGTTGCTGAGCTCTTTTGGAATGAATGATTTTCTGAACGAAGTATAGCATCGGAAATCCTTGCCAGGAACTGGGGCTGGAAGAGGACAGGAGTTCTGAGCTAAAAGGTGTGGGACCCTGGCAGGGGGGAAGAAGAGGGGCATTAGAAGGGAAGGCTCATGAGATGATGACTCACTGGGCAAGACTATATTTAGTGACTATCATCCATATTATCTCTCTTCTTCTGCCTTCTGGGAGCAGAAGGGTGGGAAGATTTCCCCTGTGGGAAGCAGTCTGGAAGAGGATGTGAGGAAGACATGAGTTTTACAGAGTGGCTCTGAGAAAGCAACATAGGATGCCAAGGCAGCAGTGCATCAGAAGCTCAGGGCAACAGGAGCTGGAGCCTCCATGCTGCAGTCCCACACTTTGCATCTGTACACACCTGTGAGCAGGGCTACACTTTGGGGTGGAGTATGCAGGCATGAGCCCTGCTGCCATATCACCCCTCTGCTTACACTCCTACCCTATGCACAGCACTGTGCCCTGCACTGCTGCCTGCTTCTCCTTACAAAGGAAGGAAAAGGCATAAGGTCAGCTCTCCAGCATGTGCAAGCACAATGGTATGCTTTGAAATGTGTTTTCTCTAAAAATGTCCCAGATAAAACAGGTGTCAAGATCAACAGCTCCATTCTCTGCCAAAGAAGCAGGGTACTGCCAACACTGTACACAGATCTACCATCACACTAATTATTTGCACTAGCAGATTTTTCCCACAAGCTTCAAAATGATGGACCATTATAGGACTAAGATTCCTCCCATTATGATGCAACAACACCTTTCTTAAGAAATAAAAACAGCACTGCTAAATGGATACAATTATCTTTTGTATTAGTAGAGTTATGATAGAATGCATCTTTGCTCTAATTCCATTAAGTCTGTTTGATATGGTTGATTTTGAAGCCTTGTGTCTTTTAGTGGATAAATAAATAAATCATGCATTTTGTTTTCAACCAATGTTATATAATGCCAGACAGACACTGTCTGACTCAAAAAGTGATCCAAGCTTTGCTACCAGAATGAGACCAAATTTTTACACTGAAATGTATTTATAAAAATTATAACATATACTTTTGTGTATGTATATCTGTATAAAAAATGCCTTCTGCACCAAAGAGGAGCAGGGAAAGAGTGAAAAAGCTTAATTCCAATAACTTACCCCAGAACTGTTTTGTGGCTCAGGAAGTTGATTTATAGGTCAAAGAGGTTGATTCATGGGTCAAAGAAACTTGTAATGAAATAGCACCAAAGATATTTTCATTCTACATTTCCCAAGAAACAGTGTTACAGTCATGTTTCACCATTTATTGCATCCTGTATTCACCATTTATGCACACTAAATAAACATCCTTGTCATTTATAACTACCTGATTTAGGATTTCATTGCTTTTATATAGATGTCACTCAAACTAGAACTACAGTATTGGGTTCTTATGGCAAGGCTCTTGTAATGGGGGGGCTAATAGGGATGGCTTCTCTGAGAAGCTGCTAGAAACTTTCCCCATGTGCTACAGAGCCAACGCCAGTCAGCTCCAAGACAGACCCACTGCTGATCAAGGCTGAGCCAATCAGCAATGGTCATAATGCCAAAGAAAGAAAAAAAAATTATTGCACAGAAGTAATCGCAGCCAGAAAAGAGGGGTAAGAATATGTGAGAAAAACAGCTATGCAGACACCAAGATAAGTGCAGGAGAGGGAGGAGGTACTCCAGGTGACAGAGCTGAGATTACCCCGAAGCCCATGGTAAAGACCATGACAAAGTAGACTGTCACCACACTGGAGAAGTTTGTGGAGGACTGGAGTAGGAGAAGCGGAAGGACTCCTCTCCACCAGGAGGAAGGAGTGGCAGAACAACATCTGATGAACTTTCCATAACTCCCATCCCCATATTCCGATACCACTGTGGAGCAGGACATAGAGAATTAGGAATAAAGTTAAGCCTTGAAAAGGTGTTTTTGTTTTACTTCTCATTATCCTGCTCTGATTTTGAATAGTAATAAATTCAGTTAATTTGTTCAAGTTGGGTCTGTTTTGTCTCTGACAGTTATTGGTGAGTGACCCCTCCCTGTCCTTATCTCACCTCATGAACCTTTTGTTATATTTTCTCTCTCCTGTCCCATTGAGGAGGGGAGAGTTGATATGAGTGGCTTTGATGGGCACCTGGCCTTCAGTCAAACTACCACACCCACAGATATTGCTTGAGGTTGCTCAGAGAGTACAGTACTACTTCACTTTAGAAATATCTTTTTGAATGGTATTTCACAGCATGGTCTTGCATGTCCTCTTCAGTTAGCAAAACATCAACATGCTTTATATATCACCATCAGTATTCCTAAAGTTGTCCTGTTTATATAAATGTGCCTTTAAAGTCAAGATGTGATGCAGCCTCCATCACAGCTGTTTCATAATTAAATTGGACATCATTAAATGTGATGCAGACAGTATTACTATGTTGATGAAGGTAAATATTTATAGGCTAACCCTGCCCTCTTTAGCTTGAAAACCTATGCAATTTAGGGATCCTAACTTCTAAAATTAATCAAAATCTTGGCACATTACCAAAAATAAATTTTAGTGTTAAAAAATGTTTAAAAATAGTCTGCTTTAGCTCAAGCCCTGCTAAAATTACCTGATGCCTAACAGGCATCATGTGCAAGAAATGTGCTATACATACAGAGACCATTGTTATACACTGTCCTAATTACCTGTATTGCTTATCAATACTCATTCATTTATTTGTATATGCATGTCCATGTAAAGTAACTTATCTTTTTAGAGCTATTTTCATTACAGCTTTCTTTGAATACTGTCTCACTGTCAACATCAATTAGTCAACCCCTAGGAATGCATATGATTCCCATGGTACCTGCACATATAGAATTTCATATTTCTGAGATAATACCTGTGCTAATGAGGTACAATAACACATTAGCCTCATTTTGTGCATCCAAGATGGATGCTGCATCCTCTGTCCACAGTATACACAAACATGGGACTAAGATTTACATAATAGAATGAATTTACTGTGTGAGAAAAGAGAACATGAAAGAGGATTTGCCTTCTGAAATTGGACATTACTCTTTTCAAAAGCAAGAACTGCCACTTTTATTAACTGTTTTAAAACATCTGTAGTTTAGAGGACTCTTCTTTTGAGACGAATATTTAACAATCCCTCTCCACTTGTACACACTTGACAGAGAAGTCTATTTCCTCTTAGAGGGTGTTTTGGCTTCACTGGGGTTTTGTTTGTTTTTCCAGAATAAATTATCAGGAAAGTAGAAAATGCCAACAGCTCTTCAAGTACACTCACATGTTCTTGTATGGTTTGTAGCCCTGCCTCCAAAGGAAAACCTGTTGGTGGGAGAATTGTGTTGGTGATGGAACATGTCCAGCCGCCAAATCGCCATCTTGTTATTCCAGATGCCTGAGAATAATTTATATTTTTTGGACTACAGCAGAACTATTTCTAAGACCTGAAATCAGAAAAGGTTTAGGTATTTAATACTGGATCAAAAATCACTGAAATTATTTTCACCTACAGACTTGGAGTACATTTGACTCCTACTTAAAGTTATTTCTGATTTCACTCTTGAACTGAACAACATAACAAAAACAGACACCCTAGATTCCTGTCCACATGGCTACTTGTAACTAATGATAAAAGGATGGTCACAGTGCATGTTTTAGAATTTTATTTGTCTTATCTGTCTTTTATCTGTTTTATTTGACAACACTTCCGGTTACCCACTGATCAGATAAACATTAAAATTAGACACTGCATAGAAGTCTGGCTTACTAGAGCTATCACTTCTCTTTTCCTGAGAACAGAGAAGTTCCTCTTGTCCACAACTCTCGTAGAGCTATAGCAAAGTAATCACAGATAGATACATGAAAAAGGAGGTGGGTGTGATCTTCAACCTTGAAATCACCCGCCTCCATGCTCAATGTTGCATTCCTGCTCCCTTGGTAAAGAGAGAGGCTCTGCAACCCAACAGAGATATGGGAATGCAATGCCTCCTACCAGGGCACTACTCTGACACTGTCAACAGTTTTAATTGTGATTCTCCTAGCAGCATGAACTACTTGCGTCAAAATGGTAATGACAATAACTTGAAACCAATTTCTTGTAATTCTACATGAGAGTGAAAAACATGTAATTTCCTCCAAACTATGCCTCTTTTTCTTTCTTTTTCCCTCTCCCTTCCCTCACCCTTTTAGCTTAATATTCAGTTGTGGGGTTTGAATTTTCTCAAAGTTGAGCACAACATATCTGGTTCCTCACCAGGCCTGTTCATGACAAACATCACTGCCAGTTTCTAATGCTTCTTGCAGCAGCGAAATTTTTTCCCTGAGTATGTTTTCATTCTTCCCATCTGACTGTGTATGGATATGCCCGTGAATCATTGGCCTGTGGCCGGCCCTTGGCAGCCGAGACACAAGAGCAGGCTGTGGGAACAGGAACTTTGCAAGATAGAGAGGAACAAGACTAGTTACAATAGAGATAGGGGCCAGGTGTGCCGCCAACTGCCCAGTCAAGGAGAGACAGAGGTTATGAAGACAATGATAGGAGGAAGTAACGACCCTCGAAGAGGATAGGGACCCTCGGAGTGCTCCTGGTGCAGGTGCACTCCAGCCCATCAGCACTTTTGAAAAGTGCTGAAACGACAATTCGGAAACCCCTCCTTCTGTTGTATGATGGCCACATGGGTCAGAACGAGACTGCAAATTTCCCAGATAAAATGCCTGAGCCTGTGTGCTGGAGCAAGGCATTCAGAACACCAAGGACCACGCTGCCTCCACGGGGATGCCCACCAAATGTTTTGCCCGCCAAACCTCAGCTGGAATCCTTGGAGCTGGAATCCTTGCCTTCCAAACACTTTTTCTGGGGTTGGTATGTACCTTTTAAGCTTTGCACTGCTTTAGCTGGACATATCTGTAAGTAATAGTAGCAGTTGCTTAATAAAATAATATTTTTCTTTGAACCTACCTGTGAGTATACTGCTTTTCTTAACCACGGAATCCTTGAACCCTAGAACACTGAATTGCTGCAGTGTGTTCATAGGTGTCAGCTTATGATACTGCCCTGAAAGGAGCAAAATTTCCACTTGATGCCATTAGAGAGAAAAGCAGGCCTAAGTCTGTGACAGGCCACAATTCTTCATCTCCTATCAGACCAAAAACAGTGGGCACTTGATACCACATACTCTTCTGTTTCAAGATATGCTACCTTTTCTCTGCTACTCACAGAGAAAGCACGTGAAAAAGGAAGACAACCTGGGGTGGATTATCCATCTGGAGGAATCTCTGAGCATGATCCTAGTCTGACATTCATTTAATGGCTCAGTGCTCTCTCTGGCTACACATGCACACATGGAATACCATCCATCTTCTCTCAGTCTTCATTTTCTTTCCCACAGCATTCCCATTTTGGCTGTCAACACGTACATATCCCAAACAGCGTGTTGTAAGGAAGTTCCTTTGCAAAGTTGGTTCATTACATTACTGTTTGGTAAGGATTATGACAAACCCACGACACCACTAAATAGTAATGTAAAATCAACAAAGCAAATTATTATGAAAGTCTTGCATTACCATTTTTCCGTGAATTTTTTTCATGGTCCTTTGTGGTGTGCATTTTCATATTGTGTTTTAACAATGAGACTGATTTAAATGGCAATTGTTTATCTAATGTTGCTGGTCTCCTACGTTATTATTGTTTTTAGAGGCATCTAAAATTGTGATGAAAATGTTTCAAAGTTGAAAGAACATCCACTATAGAAAAAAATTCCAAAATTATGTAAGAAATTTCTAATACTTACTTTCTTCCTCAGAAATACAACAAAATAATTATTTTCATTGCAATTTAATTGAACTATATTTTCCACCTTGTGAAATGGGAAACAAGTAAAACATTATTCTCAGTGTTAATATACTACTTTCAGTTAGCCATACCTTTATAGTAAGTTTAGCTATGCAACATTTACTTCCATGCTTCTAAGTAAATGGGTTATTTCATTTTATAGTCCATGCTACCTGAAAACTATAGAACCAGAATTTTTTATTTTTCCTTAAAAAAAGTTAGTTTAAGAAAATATGACCAAGAGTAAAGCTGAGAAGAAGAAATTTCAGGAAATGTATATAAATGAATTCAGCAGTTCTCTCTAATCTCTCCATTGGTTACATCAAGACTACCTTGTCAAAGCCACTTTGCAGGCTAAGCTGGCCATATGTCCACACTGCCCAGGCAGCAGCAAGGCACCAGTTCAACAAGCAGTAACACTCCAAAAATATTAGGCCTTTGAGGCACTTTTCATTCTGCACTCATATGTAGTTTGGACAAATCTTCTGTATTCAAGCTATCACACAAGTATCACTAGTTAATATATACCTGGAGAAGAAGCATAGCTGCATTTACATGGTCAGGTCAACAAGATGCTATACCACTGTGACCAGGAAAACAATGGCAACAATATATGGCCACAATATATGGCAACAATGTATGGCAACAATGCATACAGTACCAGTCATGATGTCATCGCAACACAGACACCAAAAAAAGATGTTTATGATCAGAGAGCAAGTTAATATGGGATGTCTATTGTGTAATGGTCGAGGTGTACACAGGGAGTTGAAGTCCTGATGGAAGCCCGCGAAAGGATGACCAATTATGGGTGTCCCAGGAAGAAGCCTTGAAGTGATTCGACAGGACTGTGCTCGCTCACCCCACGTTTTGTAACCGTACCTTTTTTGAATATAGGAACTTGATCAGTTTTAATAAAGCAGTCTCTCCATTTTCACCATCCCAGGAGGGTCATATTTTTATTAACTGCCACACCAGGTAATTTTTTTGTGTAGATTCTCTCCTGAGTTTCAAACAAAAATAAATCTCATATTTGTATTTCAATGCATAAATGGCTATTTTCTCAAGAGAGAATACAGTTTTTTTCTGCAGATCTGATTGTCATACTCAATTAACTGGATCCAAGTATCCCTCTTCCTTCTTCCATCAAGGCTGTTCACATTAAGAAGAAATACAGGACATTTAGAAATATTAACCTCTTCTCCACCAGCCTTAAGATTATTTTTAATATAATAATTAATTAATAATAATTGCTTTTGTGGTTTTTCACTTCAAAATATTCCTAAACTCTTACTTACCTGTATGTTTTGTGATCTCAAAATTAAGCCAAATCTGTTTCTGATTGGGTTAGATCTGGAGGATGTTTTAACCATGTCTTTAAGGAAAACATCACAGTATAACATACTACTCAACTTTACTGCCATCAGACAGCCATATAGAAGTGGATTAAACTGTATAGGAATTTGCTTTGACTACCTTTTTAACGTTTCTTTCTTACACAAATTAAAGCACTAAAGATAAAGCTTCAGCAAAACACTTTTATCTCCACTCATCACATCCTCTTACTGCCAAGAGTAAGAAAGCTGCTATCCCATTTTCTCATTGAGAATGAAATATATACCATGACAGTCTTAATTTAATAACAGAACGAGGCCCACAGGAAATGCACAGATATCCAGGACAATAAATCTATTCCAGAGCCTGCATCCCTTCCTCTCAAGTGCCCTTCAAGTACAGATCACAGGATGGAAGAATAGGCCAGGTGGCTACCAGCTATTTTCATTGCGATTTGCCTGAAAGCTCAGCTGGTCTTTCCCATTAGGTGACACTCCATGAGAGTCACTTCACATCAGGAAACCCTGGAACTCTGCATATGCACAGAAAGACCATACTGGGTATAACCACGTGACAGGAGAGGAGGGCATCATGGTGTACGACCTTAGAGATGTCTACCATTCTGTTAAGCTACTGATCAAGTTCAGATCTGCCTAAAAATTAATGGTAAGGCTGATATACATATATCAATGTCCTTAGGAAAAGGATAGCCAGTTTTCCTTAGGAAAATAGGTTAAAAATGATGTCAACCAGAATTGCAAGGCACACGAGTTTGGTATTAGTATGTAGAGGTTATTAATATCATGGTGGAGATAACTAAATAGTACTTCATTAAATACTTCCTTGTCAGTGTAAAGACTATCATTAAATTCACATATTTTCCTGTACACAACTCCCTGCCCATATACAGTTTTTTCTGTAAACCTGAAAGGAAGGCTGGACTGGCAAATTCAGTAAGCCAAGCAACGAATTACAGCCCCTGAAACAGCCTTGTATACATGAATGCCACACAGACACTTAAGACTCACATGTTTGTGCAGGAATGCCACATGTGGCTTTAGAAATATATCCAGCTTCTGTGTGTGGCAGGCCACAACATAGTCCATGTCAAGAACTGCAGTTGATCTGATGCTAACAAAGCCAGAACTGGAAGCCTTGCATAGGTGCAAAAGAAATGCTGAGTTCATTATTGTCCAAGATTCAGTTGACATACATCAGGCACAGAAGTGTGGTCAACGACAGGCATTGGTCAGTCCTCAAAGCAGGACCTCTTTACTACCAGACTTTGTTTATCCATGGAGCTTCAGCTAAAACTCTCATTCCCATTTTGGAAGTGGATTTGTTCCCTGCCGTTCAGAGGTACAGTTCTGTTAGAACACCCACAGTCTATCCAAATTTCTCAGCTTGAGTCTGTTGATGTGTCTGATACATCTATCCTGCGAAGAACAAGAAGACTGTGATATCAAAAAAAAAAAAAAAAAAAAAAAGAAAGAAAGAAAGAAAATAAAAATAGAAATTCTCTTTCATCTACCTGAAAAAAACATTTTCCTCTTGGACCCATGTGGATACACACAAAGGTAAGGAGAAAATGCAGCCTTTGAACAGTGTAAATCTTTCTCCTCTGATCATTCACCCTCTGACTTGTAAATCTCAACATACCAAGATATCTGCACATAACTCTCACAAAACATAATATGAACCTAGAAGGGAGGCACAATTAAAAGGAGACAAACAACATTTTAATGTTTAGTGAGACCTGGATCTGTTGTAGATGGGTTTAAAAAACAATAAGAAAGTGCCTTTCATGTTTCCAGCCTTGCACAGTGTTTATTTTTCTTATTTTAACAAGTTAGGAAAAGTGAAAGTCATCTCTCTTAGTTGCGTGAGGGTTAAAAAACCATGAAAATAAAACAGGCAATAAACAAATAGTGAGACCCAGCAAGGAGAAGGGTAGTCTTTAGTCTACCCCACAACTAGTTCTAAACATCTGTTCTTTGGGGTCGTGGTCACAACTGGTCTACACAGCATCACCTCCCTCTCCAATCTTCAGACCCCACATACTAGCTTAAGTAGCTATAGCCAAGCTTTGATGCTGAGACTGTCACAATGTGAGAGGTGGTAAAGGAGGAGTCCTGCAGTCTGCCATGTGACTGGAGATAGGCTCTTGATACGACTCAGGCAAGACAAAGTAAGGCTCATAGCTCATTGACATCACCTTAAAACCATAGAATCACAAAATTGTGTGAGTTGGAAGGGACCATTAAAGGTCATCTATTCCAAATACCCTGCAGTTAGCAGGGACATCTTCAGCTAGATCAGGCTGCTCAGAACCTTGTCCAACCTACCTGAAACATTTCCAGGGATGGGGCATCTACCAACCTATTCCAGTGTTTCACCATTAGCATAGTGAAAAAAATGTCTTCCTTCTAGCTAATCTAAATCAACCCTCCTTCAGTTTGAAACCATTACCCTTTGTCCTATAACAGGCCCTTCTAAAAAGTGTGTTCCCATCTTTTTTATAAGCCCTCTTTAAATACTAAAAGGTCACAATGAAGTCTCCTGAGAGACTTCTCTTCTCCAGGCTGAACAATGACAGTTCTTTTGGCCTTTCCTCATAGGAGAGGTGCTCCATCCCTCTGATAATTTTTGTAGCCCTCTTCTGGGCCTTCTCCAATAGGTCCATGTCTTTATTGTGCTTGGGAACTCTAGAGTTGGACACGGTACTCCAGGTGAGGTCTCATGAGAGTGGAGTAGAGGGACAGAATCATCTACCTCCACCTGTTGGTCATGTGTCTTTTGATTCAGACCAGGATACGGCATTCTGGGCTGTGAGCACACTCTGTTGGCTCATGTCCAGCCTTTCATCCACCAGAACCCTCACCAAGTCCTTCTCTGCAGGGCTGCTCTTAATCTCTTCATCCTTCAGCCTGTATTGATACTGGGTGTTGTCCCGACCCAGGTGCAGGACCTTGCAGTTGACCTTGCTGAACCGGATGAGGTTACCACTGGCCCACTTTTTGAACTTCTCCAGGTCTCTCTGGATGGCGCTCTGTACTTCAGGTGTGTCAGCCACTTGTCATCTGCAAATCTGCTGAGGGTACACTCAATTCCTTTGCCTATGTCCTTGATGAACACCAGCCCCAATATGCACCACCCCATCAGGAGTCCATATTAGGTCCCCAAGCTGTTGATCACTACCCTAGGGATGTGAGTGTCCAACCAATTCCTCCTGCAGTGAACAGTGTCCCCATCAAATCCATCTCTCTCCAGTTTATAGAGAAGATATAAGGAATCATGTCAAATGCCTTACAGAAGTCCAAGATAGATTTGTAGCCCTTCCCTTGTTCACTGATGTAGTCACTCCATCATAGAAGGTCACTAGGTTGGTCAGGCAGGACTTGCCCTTGGTGAAACCATGCTGGTTGTCTCAAATCACGCCCCTGTCTTCCACATGCCTTAGTATACTTCTGGGAGGATTTGTTCCATGTTCTTCCCAGATACAGAGGTGAAGATAGCAAGTTGGTAGTTCCTAGGATTCTCCTTTCTACCCTTTTTAAAGATGAGAACGATGTACCCTTTTTTCCAGTCACGAAAGTCTTCACTGGACTGCCATGACTTTTCAAATAGGGAGAGATGGTTTCACAACTGTATCAGCCAATTCTCTCAGGACTCTGCAATGGATCTCATTAGGTCTCCTGGACTTATATACAATTAGGTTCCTCAGGTGGTCAAGAACCGGATGTTCACTTAAAATGGGAAGCACTTTGCTTCCCCAGTCCCCATCTTAGAGTTCATCCATTCAAGAGGTGTTGTAGAAAAGGCTGCCATTGAAGATTGAGGCAAAAAATTGTTGAGTGCCTCAGCCTTCTCTTTGTCCATTGTTACCAGTTTGCCAGCAGCGCTTATCAGGATAGGTATACCTTCTTGGTGTACCTGGATCCACACAAGTCTGTGGGACCAGATGGGATCCATCCTAGGGTGATGAGGGAGCTGGCAGAAGAGCTCGCCAAGCTGCTCTCCATCATTTAC
>JAYRBT010000250.1:0-19717 GCA_036023395.1 Myiotriccus ornatus | reverse complement strand
GGCAAAGGGGGGTTCAAGAGGGGGGGTTAAAGAGGGGTCAAGGGGGGATTCAAGGGGTTTTCAAGGGGGAGGTTGAGGGGCTCCCGCAGGGCTGGGGGCAGGTCTGAGCCCTCCCCAGGGCCCAGGGGTGTGCGGGGGGGTGCCGGGGGAGGTGTCGCTGTCCCCACTGTCCCCGCTGTCGCCACTGTCGTCGCTGTCACCCCCCCGCAGCATCCGCCGCACCGTGTGGGACACGGTCAGGGGGTCGCACCTGGGGGGAGGGAGAAGTGGGGGGGTGACACCCCCTCTTCCTGGAGACCCTCCCGACTACCCAGACCCCCCCCCCGAGTCCCCCCAATACCCCAAAACCCCCATAACTCCCCCATAGAGACCCCCAGAGCAGGCCCGTAACCCCTATGGAGCCCCCATAAACCCTACAGAGTCCCCTAACATCCCATAACCCCTCATAGACCCCCCAGACCCCCACAGAGACCCTCAATATCCCACACTCCCCCTTAGAGCAACCTCATAACCCCATAGAGCCCCCTGAGATCCCCATCCCGTAACCCCCCATAGACCCCCCATAACCCCACAGACCCCCAGGGTGTCCATAGGGTCTCTAAGCTCCCCCGCAGTGTCCATGGGTGTCTATAGGGGCCCATGGGTGTCTATAGGGGTCTATGGGTGTCCATAGGGGCCCACAGGGTCTGCGTGTCCCTACCTGAGCCGGGCCCTGAGCACGGCCACGCTCCGCGCCGTGGCCGCAGCACCGTCGCCGACGTGGTCGAGTTGCCGGCGCAGGACGTGGCCCTGGGCCAGCACCCGCGCTGTACCCGCCGCCACCGCCGCCACCTGCGCCGCCACCAGCCCCGCCGCCACCTCACTGGCACGGGCCTGGGGACACAGGGACATCGCTGGGGACATCGGGGGCGTCGGAGACATTGAGGACACTGGGACATGGGGACACGGAGTCTGGGGACATGGGGATATGGGGTGTGGGGACAAGGGCATGTGGTGGCATTTGGTGTTGGGATGTGGGGATGCAGTGACACAGGACCTGGGGGCGCAGGGGGACACCAAGGGACAGGACATGGGGACACTCAGGAACGGGGAGCACGTGGGTGGGCACAGAGGCTGTGGGGTCACAGGGTAACAGGGAGTGCCCCAGGTGACACAGGTGACACAGGTGCCAGGTGCCCCCCACCTGCAGACGATATCTCTCTCCCCGCAACCGCTGCTCCTCCACCTCAGCCACCAGAGCACGCAGGCGCCGGCTGGTGACACGCGCAGCCCGCAACAGGGACAGACGGGTCCTGGGGACGCACAGGGACACCAAATGTCACGCAGTGTCACCCCCAGACCCAGAGCCAGTGACACTCACCCTGAGACTGCCTGGGGACCCCCCCGGGACCAGCTGGGGTCCCCCCAGGGACCACCCAAACCCACTTTGGAGACACCCTGAGGCCATGTGGGTGCCCCCCAAGCCCCCCTCACCCCTCCTCCCTGCGCAGCAGCTCCTGCAGGTGGAGGCAGCGGCTCCTCAGGGTGGCCTCGGGGGGCGCGGGGGGCACCGGCGGCCGCAGGAGTCTCTCCCGCAGCTCCCGCTGCTCCCGCGCCAGCCGGGCCTGGGCATCGTGGGCCTCCCTCGCCCGCTGCTCCACGAGGGACAGCTCCTGGCGCAGCTCCTGCACCTGGGCAGGTGAGATGGGGGGCACAGGTGAGAGCACAGCACCCTCAGGTGAGCTCAGCACCCACATATCCCGTATCCCATATCCTATATCCCCCATATCCCCCATGTCCCATATCCCACATCACATATCTCCACATCCCCACATCCCATATACCCCACATCCCCTCATAGCCTCCCCATGTTCCCACAGGCGTCCCACAGGCGTCCCACAGGTGCCCACCTGTCCCAGCCGCTGTCCCAGGTGGTCCCGCAGCCCCTTGTTGTGCTCCCGCAGCTCCTCCAGCGCTGCCTGCAGCCCCCCGGGGTCAGCGGGGGGGAGGCTATGGGGGGTAAATACAGGGGGGTGTAGGGGGTTATAGGGGATGGATGGGGGATGGGGGGGATATGGGATACGGGGGACACACTAGGGGCTGGAAGGGACACATGGAGGGGCTGTAGGGGACACACAGTGGGCGTGTCCAGGGAAGGGGTGTGTCCAGGGAGGGGCGTGTTCTCACTCACCTGTGCCGGGGGCCATGTCCCACCTGAGCCGCCACTTGGTCCCGCTCCTGCTCCGCCAGGTGCCGGCACTGCCGAGCCTCCTCCACGGCCTGGGGGTGGGACTGGCATGGGCACGCCCACCTGGGACATGCCCACCACCCCAGCAGTGCCCACTAGCTGATAACCCCGTCCATTGGTCCTTAGCCCTGCCCGTTGGGTCTTAGCCCCACCCATTGGACCTTAGCCACGCCTCACTGCCCTTTAGCTCTGCCCGTTGCTTTATAGCCCCCGCCTCTTTGCCGTTTAGCCCCACCCACTGGTCATTAGCCCCACCCCTGACTGTAACAGCCCCACCCCATTTGTCATTAGTCTCACCCTTTCCCCTTGGCCCCGCCCACCTCTCTCAGACGCTGAAGCTCCAGCCCCCGTTCGCGGCACTGTGACTCCGCCTCCTGCGCCCGAAGCTCCGCCCCTGCGAGGGCAGTGCAGGCAGCCTGGAGCTCCGCCCACAGCAGCTGCCCCGCCTCCTGCAGGTGGGGCCAGGTCAGGGACAGGCCACACTGCCTCCGACCACTCCCCCTTTTAGCCCAGCCACAGACACGCCTCCACCCTCTCAGAGGGTCCTCCCCTCCCAGGCCCAGCCCCTAATTCAGCCACGCCCTTCCAGAGGCTCCACCCCCCTAGGCCCCTTCCCCTGGGCACACCCACCTTGCATAAAGCCCCACCTACTTTTCTAAATCCCATCCCATTTCACAAGCAACGCCCAGACCATACCCTTTTAGCCCCACCCCCAGCCACACCTGTCGTAAGCCCCACCCTCTCCCCCTCCTTGCTCACCTGCTGCAGCCGCAGTCTCTCATTGGCCCGATCCCTGGCCCTGCAGGCACCACCCATCCGGGCCTGGGCCCCGCCCACTGCAATCTCCAGCGCACGCAGGGCCCCACCCTCTGCCAGGCCACGCCCCCTCTCTGCCGCCAGGCTCCGCCCCAGCACCGCCACCTGATTGGGGAAGGCCATGACTGACAGTTCACATGGGACAGGCCCCGCCCCTATCTGGGTGATGGACAGCCCCTTGTCCCGCCCCCAGGGTGATTGACAGCTCATTGTTCTACCCATCAGGGTGATTGACAATGCCAAGCCCTTCCCACCGATGTGATTGGCAGTCCCAAGCCCCTCCCACCTGGTTGCTGAGGTCCCGCAGCTCCTCCTCCAGGTCCCGCCGGTGCTGGGGGAAGTATGGGGGGACGTTGGGGAGGGAACCAAAATTTGGGGGGTCCCAAAGTCCAGAGGGGTCCCAGGGTTCTGAGAGGTCCCAGGAATCTGAGGAGTCCCAGGTGTTGGGGGTCCCAGGTGTTGGGGGGTCCCAGGGATTTGGGGGTTTCCAGGGGGCCATGGGGGGCCAAAATCTGGGGGGGTACCTCGGGGGGGGATGGTCCCAGGACCGCCGGGGGTCCCTCCCAGAGTGGGCAGTGGGCTCAAAATTTGGGGGGGGTGGGAGGTCACTCCTGGGTCCCCGAGGGGGTTCCGATGGGGTCGGGAGGGATGGTCTAGTTCCCACGGGGTGGAGGAGGGGCGCCCAGGGCCCCGTTTCGCTGTCCCCGCCCTGTGTCCCAATTCCAGCCTGGGGCTGGCGGGGGGCCAGGGGGGCCCCGTGGGGGACGAAGGGGGCTCCGGCCAAGGGAGGGGGCGGCAGGGAGACCCCAAATGCTTGGAATCCCCCCCTCCTCCACCCCCTGGGACCCCCAAATCGGGGTCGGGGCTCCCCCGGGGTACCAGAGGGTCACCCATCACCTGGGGGGTCTCCCCCTTCCCTGTCTCCCCCCACCTGGGATCCAACCCCATAACCTGGGGGTCCCCCCGATCCCCTGAGGGTCTCCCCATCCCCGTGTCCCCCCACTCATTAACTGGGGGTACCCCCCATCCCCTGGGGGTCCCCCCATTTCCCCCTGTCCCCCCCATCTCTGTGTCCCCACTCCTGGGAGTCCCCCCCATCTCCTGAGGGTCCCCCCATCCCTGTGTCCCCCCCCTTTCCCTGTGTTTCCCCCTACCCCCCCCTCCCCCACACCCCTCGGGGGTCCCCCCCACTCACCTGTGCCAGCTTGGGGGGACTGCGCCGCCCCCTGTCCCCCGTGTCCACCATGGCGGGGGGGAGGCTCTGGAACAACACAGACCCCGGGGAGACCCTACAATAACATCCCACACACACCCAAAGCAGCCGCAGCCCGGGGCGGGGACCCCCCGACAGCTCTGGCGTTCCTTTTGGGGGTGGGGGCAGATGGGGAAGGTCCGCCCCCCTGGGGACCCCCTGACCACCCTGGGGTGTCCCAGCCCCCCTGGTTTTGGGGTCCCCTGCCCGCCCTGGGGGGTCCCAGCCCCCCTATCCCCCCTCACCTGTCCCGGTCCGGGTTCTGCCTGTGCCGCCCCCGCCGCGGGCACGGGACGGACCCGTGAGTGGCACCTCCGCCCTCCCCCAGGGCCAGTCCCACGGGGGGGGGACACGGGGACACAGAGCCCGCCCCGCCAACCCCCAACCCCCGCCCGCCCCCTCGGGCATCGCCCGGGCGGGGCCCTTCGGCTCCAGCGGCTCCCGGGGCCACCCCCGCCCTGCCCGGGGGGCACCGGGGGCTCGGGGCACCCCGGATTTAGGTGGCACCTCCTGTGTCACCCATGTCCTCACCTGGGGTGTACAGTTGTCCCAGGACACCCTGGAATTCGGGTGTCACCCCTGGGTGTCCCCTCTGTCCTCACCCGGGGGACACAGGTGTCCCGGGACACCCTGGAATTCGGGTGTCACCCCTGGGTGTCACCCCCGCCTCAGGGGACAGGTTTCAGGGCACCTCGGAATTTGGGTGTCATCTCCCGCCCTTGCCCAGGGGTGGGAGCAGTGGTGACATCACGGTGTGGGGGTGACGTCACGGGGAGGGGAGGGCAGAGGGGAGGGGTCAGAGGGGATGGGGGTCGGGAGAAGTTGGGGGGGTCACACGAGGGACTGTCCCCGGTGGGGGCAACACGAGAGACATGGGTGACACGGAGTGACACGGGGTGACGTGGAGTGACATGGAGTGACACGGGTTAACATGGAGGGACATGGGTCGGCCTACAAGGGTTGACATGGAGCAGAGCAGAGTCAGTGTGGGTCAACACGGGTCAGCACGGATTGACATGAGCCAACACAGGCCAACATGGGCCAACATGGGTCAACACAGATTGACATGAGCCAACACGGGTCAACACGAGCCAACATGGGTCAGCGTGGATTGACAAGGGCCAACACAGGTCGACATGGGTCAACACGGGTCAGCATGGACTGACATGGGCCAACATGGATGGATGAACATGGGTCAACATGGATGAACAATGGTCAACGTGGGTCAGTTTGGCCCTATGAGGTCTATGGGAATCCCTAGGGGGTGTATGAGGGTCGCTAGGAGGTTTATAGCGGTCCCTGTTGGGGCCTATGGGGGTCTCCAGCCCTGTGAGGGTCCCCGGGGGGTCCCCGGGGGGTCCCGGTCCTGGGGGTCCCCGTGGATGCCGCGGAATCCTCCCGGCCGCCAGGGGGTGCTCCTTGGGGCTCGCGGCCGCTCCCGTCCCCTCTCTGTGCTTGGCACTCACTTCCGGTCCGGTCCGGCGGAAGTGACGTAAAGGAGCGGCGGCGGCGGGAGTGCGGTGAGTAGGGGGAGGGGGGCGGGGGAGGGGACGGTCTGGAGGGTCCCGGGGAGCTCCCGGTAGGTCCTGGAAGGTTCTGGAGGGTTTCCGTGTCGCGACAGGTCAGTGACATCGCGCGCGGTGCTCTCGGCCGCCCCGTGACGTCATCGGCGCTGCCCGCGGCTTCCGATGACGTCACACGGGGTGTCCCCAGACCCCGGTGACCCCCTGGAGAATGTCCCCAACCTCTGTGTCTCCTTCCCCAGGTACTGCCGGCCTCGTCACTGTCTCCGTGTCCCCACTGTCCCCGTCCATCCCTGTGTCCCCTCCGTCCCTCCACCCCAGTGTTTCCCGTGTCCCTTGTCCCCCTCGGTGTGCCTGCGGAAATGCCGGAGGCCGTTCACTACATCCACCTGCAGAACTTCAGCCGCTCGCTGCTGGAGACGCTCAACGGGCAGCGGGTGGCAGGGCAGTTCTGCGACGTCACCGTGCGCATCCGCGAGGCCTCGCTGCGCGCCCACCGCTGCGTGCTGGCCGCGGGCAGCCCCTTCTTCCACGACAAGCTGCTGCTGGGCCACTCGGCCATTGAGGTGCCGCCCGTGGTGCCCTCGGCGGCCGTGCGGCAGCTGGTGGAGTTCCTGTACAGCGGCAGCCTCGTGGTGGCACAGTCGGAGGCACTGCACATCCTCACCGCTGCCTCGGTGCTCCAGATCAAGACGGTCATTGACGAGTGCACCCAGATCATCTCGCAGAGCCGTGGCCCTGCCACGATGCCCCCGGCCCAGAAACCACCGCTGGAGCCAGACAACCTCTTGGAGCCGGTGCTGAGCGGCCACAGCCGAAAGCAGCGGCAGCCGCTGCGCCTCGCGCCGGCGCTCAAGGAGGAGGCGGAGGCGGAGGAGGAAGAGGGAGATGAAGGTGGCAGCACCCAGGAGGGCATTGCTCCACCCAGTGCGGCCCTCCCGGCTTTCCCGGCGCCAGACCCGCCATTTTTCGGTGCCCCCGAGGCGTTCCCAGACGCGTTCCTGGCGCCCTGGGCCGGAGACGACGGCAGCAGCGCGTTCGGGGCCGAGCGTGGGCGGGAGGCACCGGGCAGGGATGGGTTTGGGTTTGGGGCACCCCCAGCATTGCCGCCGCCCTACGAGGGTGGAGCAGAGGCGGGGGGAGCCCCCCCGGTGCCCACTGTGCTCCCAGTGGGGCCCCCTCGCGGCCCCCAGCCCCCCTACCAGTGCGGACACTGCCAGAAGAGCTTCAGCTCCCGCAAGAACTACACCAAGCACATGTTCATCCACTCGGGTGAGAGCGGGGGGACATGGGGGGGACACAACGGGGTGGGGGACAGGGAGTGTAGGGTGAGGGGGGGTGGTGCCCTTGGAGGATCCGTGTTGACTGGTGGTGATCTGTGGTTGACATGTGGGCACACATTGTTCTTGACCCACAGTGGCCTGTGCTGACCAATGTTGGCCAACGTTGGCCTGTGTTGACCCATGTTGACCCATGTTGACTCACGTTGACTCGTGCTGATCCACATTGACCTGTGCTGACTCACGTTGACCCATGTTGACCTGTGTTGATTCATGTTGACCCCGTGTTGACCCATGTTGACCTGTGCTGACCCACACTGACTCATGCTGACCTGTGCTAAGCCACGGTAACTCATGTTGTTTCATTACCCATGTTCACTCACGTAGACCTGCCCCGTACTGACCCATGTTGCCCCTCATTTGTCTTTTGGCAGGTGAGAAGCCCCACCAGTGCTCCATCTGCTGGCGCTCCTTCTCGCTCCGTGACTACCTGCTGAAGCACATGGTGACCCACACGGGCGTCCGCGCCTTCCAGTGCGGCGTCTGCTGCAAACGCTTCACCCAGAAGAGCTCCCTCAACGTCCACATGCGAACCCACCGCCCCGAGCGCTTCCAGTGCCGCCTCTGCACCAAGGGCTTCTCCCACCGCACCCTCCTGGAGCGCCACGCTGCCACCTCCCACCCTGGGACCCCACCAGGGCCCCTGCCAGGGCCGCCACCGCTGCCACTGGAAGCCGGAATGGCCACATGGCCGGGGACTGATGCCGCAGGCGCCGGCCCCACTCACACGGCGTGAGGGGGCACCAGGGGGGTCTCTGCCCTCCGAACTCCTCGAGGGTGGGTTTTGGGGCTCCAGACCCGTTTGGGGTGAAACCTGGAGGAAGTTGAGCCACGGGGACGCTCCCAGGGACAGGAGAAGGGGAACAGAAAAGGGGCATCAGGAGCACTCAGCAGGAGCACGGAGCAAATCCTCCTGGAAACTAGGCAGGTGGGACACCAGGAGGTTGTTGGTGACAGCCTCGGTGGAGCTCAGGGTCTCTTTGGGTGTTGATGATATCATCAGCCTGGACTTGTGCAAAGTCTGCCTGAGGTGGATCCCAAGGAAATCCTGGAACTGAGCTGGAGAGACGGGAATTGGATGGATGGGCCATGCCCTGAGGCCAGAGGAGGCCACAGAGATGCTCCAGGGGCTGGAGAGAGTTGAGGTGTCCCACCTGGAGAAGGAAAGGATCCAGGGACACCTCAGAGCCCCTTCCAGGGCCTGAAGAGGCTCCAAGAGCTGAAGAAGAGTTTCAGACAAGGCGTGGAGTGCCAGGACACAGGGAATGGTTTCCAGCTGGAAAAGAGGACAGTTGGGTGGGATTTTGGGGATAAATCCCTCCCTGTGAGGGCAGGGAGGGGGTGGCATGGAATTCCCAGAAAAGCTGTGGTTGCTCCATCCTGCAAGTGTCTATGGAATGTCCTTTCCCCCTCCAGAGCTTTCCCTGGTTCTGTCACTGTGACTCCACCCTGGCCTGGGATGGACACAGGGTCCTCCCCCATCCTCTCCCCCCAGGTGGCAGGGGGGTGGGTCAAATGGCTGTGGTGGCCGCAGGGGGTGGCAATGAACATGGAGGGACACTGGAGACTGGGGGGACATAAGGGGGACACTGGGGACACAGTGGGGGGACGTGGGGAAATGGGAGGGAACTTGGGAGAATGGGGGGGACACCAGAGAGAACATTGGGGGACACCAGAAGGGACTTGGAGGGACATGGGGGACACCTGGGGGGACACTGGAGGCACTGGGGAGACATAATGGGGGACACTGGGACACAAAGAGGGGTCACTGTCCCAGGGTCACCAGTGCCCAGGGCCCTTCAGCCACTGGTCCCAGTGTCACACGGGGCCCTCCCAGTAACACCCACAGTACCCCCGGCATTCTCAGTGCCCCCAGGAATCCCAGTGCTCCGAGTACCGTCCAGTGACCCCCCCAGTGCTCCCAGTATTCCCAGTCCCTCCCCAATCTTGCAGAGCTCTGATTCCCCGCCCCTTTCCCTGCAGAGCCCGGAAGCCGATTGGCCAAGCGCTACGTCCATCTCTACAGTCCCCGCCCTCCCCGTGGCGGTTCCACAGCTGATTGGCCGGCCTCCCTTCCCGCCCTTTTTCCTCTGGCCTGCTTCTCTCCTATTGGCCTCTCACCCCGTCAATCTCTCTTCCCTCCCTCCCTCCCTCTCCCTCCCTCTCCCTCCCTCTCTCCCTCCGTCTCCCTCTCTCCCTCTCTCTCGTTAGACTCCGCATTGTCTATCAGGCTCGGCGGGTGGTGATGGGCCGAGGCGGGGCGGGGGGGGGAGTGGAAGCTGTGAGGAGGCTGAGGGGGGATCGGGCTGCCATGTCGGACCCTGAGGCGGCGGCGGCCGAGACGGGCCCGGGAACGGCCGGGACGGGCCCGGGAACGGCCGGGAAGGGCCCGGGAACGGCCGGGAAGGGCCCGGAAGCGGAGCCCTTGGGCCCCCTGGACCTGCTGGATCACTGCGGGCGCTGCCGGGAGCGCCTGAGCCCCCAGCGGGACCCGCGGCTCCTGCCCTGCCTGCACTCGGTGTGCGGGACCTGCCTCGGTGGAGATGGAGCGGGTGAGGGGGCACTGGGGGGGTACTGGGAGCAACGAGGCTGTTGGGTATAACGGGGACTACTGGGATCGGTGGGATCAGTGGGGGTCACTAGAAGCTCAGAGAGCACTTCGGGGTGACCCTGGTACCCCCTGTGCCCCCTGACCTCGTGTCCCCGCTGTCCCTGCAGTGTTCGAGTGCCCCGTGTGCCACCATCAGTGTCCCCTGGGGGACATCCTGGACAACTTTTTCCTGCAGGACAGCGGGACTGGAGCCACCGCAGGGCCTGAGCCCCTTCAGGTAGAGCCTGGTTAGCGTTAATTAGCGCTAATTAACGGGGGGAGGGGGGTTGGTGGCCCAGCCTGTCCCTTGTCCCCAGAGCTGCACCAGCTGCGAGGACAACGCGGCGGCTACGAGGTTCTGCAACGACTGCTCCGAGCCCCTGTGTGACACCTGTGTGCAGGCCCATCTCAGGGTCAGGTACACCCGGGGCCACTCCGTCAGGGACATCAGTGAGTCACTGTCACCTCAGCGTCACTGTCATACCCCCCTGTCACCCCCTGTCTCTGTGTGACACCTGCGGGCACGCCTATCTCAGGGTCCCACTCCCATTCCTGGTGCCATTCCCATTCCCGGTGCTATCCTGGTGCCATTCACGGTGCCATTCCCACTCCCATTCCTAGTGCTATCTTGGTGTCATTCTCAGTCCACTCCCAGTCCATTCTTGTGTCATTCATGCAGGCAGAGGTGCTCTCCGGGACAGTCCCATCCCAGTCCATCCCCATCCATCCCAGTCCTATTCCAGTCCATTCCCACAGGCTCAGTCCTATCTCAGCTCCATCCCAGTCCATTCCCGCAGGCTCAGCCCCGCCCTGTTCTGTTCCCGCTCTGGGGCCGTGCCCAGAGCACCCGGAGGAGCCCCGGGATCACTTCTGTTCCACCTGTGCCACCCTCATGTGCCGCCTGTGCCAGCTCAGCGCCCACCAGGGCCACCGGTGAGTTTGTTAGCGCTCATTTGCGTATTAATCAAGCATACGTTAATTAGCGTTGGGACCCATCATCCTGCTCCTTAGCCCTAGAAAAACAGGGATCTTGGGCAAAGAAGGAATGCAAAATGGGAGTTATGGACTGAAAGGGCACCTGCTTGGGCACCTGGAAGGGGGATTAGTTAATTAGTTGCGTTAATTAGTTGGTGAAGAAGAGCTAGAAAAAGTTTGCAGGTTAGTTTTTGTCGTTAATTGCATTTTAGTTTAGTAAACAAAGCTCGTTAGTTGGACAGGTAACAAACACTTGTTGACTGGAAAAGTCACCTGGGCACACCTGAAAGGTGGACTAATTAATTCATTAAGCTAGTTAATTACTGAAAAAGAGCTGGAATTGGCTTGCGGGTTAATTATTAATTAAATATTTTCTGGTAGATTTTAGGATGCGTTTGTAGTGAACTATAGGAGGTTATTAGTGTGTTTTTCTCTGACTGATTCAATCTTGTGGCTGAATTGATAATTAACTTGATTATTCATTTAAACAGGTAATTAATTATTTTTTTTACCTGAATAACTAACAATATTAGCAGCATTTGGAAGCAGAAAATTTAATTTAATTAAATAGGAAATAAAATGAATCTTTTTCACAAAGTAAAACCTCCTAATTAATTACAATAGTTAGGTTAATTAGTTAATGACATTTAATGAGGGTTGATTATCTTATTAATGGTTATTGAGCTAACGAGAAGCTTACCACTTTTTTGTTTTCATCCCTTTTTTTCTCTCATTTTTCCTCTTTTCCCCCTTTTCCCATTTTTCCTTTTCTCTTTTTTCTCTTTTTCTTTATGCTTATGCCTTTTTGCAATTTTCCCCTTTTCCCTTTTTTCTCTCTTTTTGCTTCCCCCCCTTTTTTTTCCCTTTTTCCCTTTTTTTTCCTTTTCCCTTTTTTTTCCTTTTCCCCTTTTTTTCTTTTTCCCATTTATCCCCTTTTTTCCCCTTTCTCTCCCTTTTCCCTGTTCTGTCCCCCCATTTCCCTCCCGGTTTCTGCTGTCCATCCATGTTCTGGGGTCATTCCCAGTTCCCGGAGCATTCCCGAGGCGGTTCCTACGGAGCAGGCGCTGCTGCTGGATCTGTCCCGGTGCCTCGGCACCAAACTCTCAGTGCTGCAGCACTGCCAGCGGCACCTGCGCGGCCTGTGCGTGGCACCCCGTCCCCTCCATGTCCCCTGTGCCCCCCCTTCCCCGCCTCCCCCGTGTCCACCTTCCCGGCATTCCCATTTTCCCAGGCAGCGCCGGGGGTCGGAGGCGCAGCAGCGGCTGCAGGTGGAGGTGAAAATGGCCATTCTGCAGGTCATGAGGGAACTCAACAAGCGTGGCAAGATCCTGCTCGGGGAGGCCCAGGTGAGGTGGCACTGTCCCCTCCTGTTCCCTGAGCCCAGGACTGTTCCCTCCATGTCCCCTCTCTGTCCCTGCTGTCCCCCCGGTGTCCCCCCAGAAGGTGACGGAGGCGTGGCAGGAGGAGCTGGAGCGGCGGCTCCAGGCACTGGCGGAGCTGCAGAAGCACCACGAGCTTGTCATGGCGTTCGTGTCCCAGGCCATGAGCACGTCCCGGGGCACTGCCCTGCTGCTCTCCTACAACCTGGTGAGGCTGAGATCCCCCTGAGACCTCCAAACCCACATCCAGACCCCCCCCGAGCCCCAAACCCCCTCCCAGGCCCCCCTGAACCCCCTCAAATCCACCCCCAGAGTCCCCCTTAGTCCCGAGAGTGTCCCTGCCTTGTCATACATGTCCCTGTGGTGCTGCACCGTTTCCCTTCGGCATCCCTGTGACCTATATGTGTCCTCCTGCCACGTCCCTCCAGATCCATTCCCAGATCCAGCGGAGCCTCCGTGTTCCAGTGGAGCCCGAGGAGCACCTGTGGGAGCTGAAATTCCAGTGGGATCTTCCCGCCTGGACCAGAAGCGCTGAGAACTTTGGTGGGGGGACACCAGGGGGATGCCAAGGGGTGACAAGGGACAGAAGGGACTGGGGGGGTGACAAGGGACAAAGGGGGTGTCAGGGGGTCTCTGGTGTCCCCACCCCCACCGACATGCCTCCCCTCCCCCCCCAGGCACCATCATCTCGGAGTGGCCCCTCCCCTGCTCTGGGAGCCCCCCCCCTGCCATGATGCCCCGAGACCCCCCCCTGCCCACACAGGTACTTAGGGGGGTCTAGGGGGGGTTTGGGGTGCCCCTGGTTTCCCCCCTCCCCACAATAACCCTCTGCCCCCCCAGGTGGTGAGCAATGGGCAGGTGACCCCCAGGCTGCTTCTGCAGCCGGCCCAGAACGGGGCTGGGGGAGAAGCACAGGAGGCCCCCTGGGGGTCCCCCCCAGTTGCAGGGGGGGCTCTGGGCCCCCCCCTCCTGCCTCAGTTCTCCCCCAGCATTGACGGATTGGAATGTCCTGAGTTGTCCCCTCCACACCTGGAGCCGCCACCGGAGACCCCCGAGCTGGGTGAGGACATGGGGAGGGAACGGGGGTTTGGGGGGGGACACAAGGGGATATGGGGGGACACAGGGGGACATGGTGGGAGAAGGGGGAAAGGGGAAAATGGATGGGGGGCACACAGGAGAATTGGGGAGGGGGGACATGGGGGAAAAAGGGGGGGATGTGGGAGGGTTGGAGGGGGACACAGGTTGGGAAGCGGGGTGACATGGAGGGATCACAGGGGAAGGGGACACAGACTGAGTGGTCCAGGAATTCCCTGATGTGGCATTTCCCAGCAGCCACCGGGCCCCCTGAAAACACCGTCACAGGAAGGGACAGGTGAGGGGGGACACCCTGTCCTTTGTCACCTCCCCTGGGACGCTCCTGTCCCTTGTCACTTCTGCCGAGTCCCTCCTGTCCATTGTTACCCCCCTGGTTCCTCCTGTCTCTTGGCCCCCCGCCCCCAGTCCCTCTTGCCTCTTGTCACCCCCCTAGTCCCTATTGTCCCTTGTCACCCCGTCCCTGGTGACATTTGGTGGTTTTGGGGGCTCCTAGAGCCCCCCTGACCGTCCTCCCATTATTCAGGAGGAAACCTGGGAATTCCCCCCGGGAGGAGAAGTTTAAGAAGCTGCTCATTAAACGGTAACTGGGGGGTGGGGAGGGGACCCCCTTGTCACCTCTGTCCAGGTCTACCAGTCCCATCCCTGTCACCCCCTTTGAGGGTCCCCATCTCTTGGTCCTGAGGGTCCCCCTGTCTCGTCACCTGGGCCAGGGCGTGGCCAGGACCCCCTGGCCCCTGTCACCGTGTCCCCAGCGACCCCCCGGGGTCCCCCTGTCCCCAACTCTCCCAGACCATGTCCATCTGTCTCTTGTCCCCCCACCCCTTGTCCCCCCATCCCGAAAGCCCCAGATGCTTCCAGCCCCCTACCCCACCCCCAAACTCCCAGGATTTGTCCCCTGGAGGGGCTTCCCCTCGTGCTGACCTCCCCCTTTCCCCCCAGGAGGGCTCCCCAGCGTCCCCCTCCACCCCCCCTCAAGGTGCCGCGGGTGTCGCTGGAGCGGCTGGAGCTGGGCCTGGCGCTGGACCCGGCCCTGCCCCCGCCCGCCTTCCGCGTCCTGCCGGGGCCCTCAGCTGGGCAGTTCAGCGTCATCGTCATCGAGCAGGGTGGGATGCCCCAGGGGACGCCCCAGGGGACAGTGCAGGGCGAGCAGCTGCAGGGAAACATTCCTGTCAAGGTGAGCATGCCCTGGACCCCCAGGGTCACCTGCGCCCCCCTGCTGTAAGCTGTGTTTCTCCAGTGTCACCTCTGCCCTTCCAGTGTCACTTGTCCCCCTGTGTCCTATTGCCCCTTCCCCGTATCCTGCCCTTCCCCATGTCCCCTCTCCAGTGTCCCCCTCCATGTCACCCCATCCCCTCCTCATGTCCCCTTGTCCCCCCTCGCCCTCTTCCCTCCCCGTGTCTTTTTCTCACTGTGTCCCCTCCCCATGTCCCCCCCTTGTCCTCCCCACGTCCCTCCATGTCCCCCTGTCTCTTCCATGTTCCCCCCTGTTCCCCCTCACCTTTTCCTTTTAATCCCCCAGGAGGAGCCTCAGGAACTGGCCATCAGCGACCCCGGGGACACCAAACCAGTGGGGCTGCTGCCCCCTCCCCCTGTGGGGAGTGTCCCTGGAGGTGTCCCCACGGCGGGTGTCCCCGGGGGGGCGTGGAGCTGCCGAGTGTGCGGCCGCGCGGGGGCCGTGGTAATGTGTGACCGGTGTCAGCGCTGCTTCCACCTGCACTGCCACCTGCCCGCCCTGCTCGACGTGCCCAGGTACGGTGCCCAGGGGAGCCGCCAGAATCCAATGGGATACACCAGGATTGGGGGGCCTTCAGCTCCTCCCTGGGATCCCCTGCGCCATGTCACCTTCCTGGGATCCTTTGGGATCCGGTTCCTTTTGCCACTTCCCTGATCCCTGTGAGGATCATCCCACTGACCCCAAACCTTGTGGCATCTCCATTCCCTGCCCCTGATCCCTCTGGGAATCCCCCACCGAGCCCAAACATTGTGGGATCTTCTTTCTCCTTCCCTGATCCTTGTGGGAATCCTGTCCCTGGCCCCATATGTCCTGGGATCTCCCATTCCTAGTGGCTGCCCCTAGATCCCAGTGGCTCCCCCATTCCCCCTGGATCCCTGTGGCTTCCCCATTCCCCCTGGATCCTCGTGGCTTCCCCCGGATCCAGTGGTTCCCCGTTCCGCAGCCCCGACTGGACGTGTTTGCTGTGCCAGGAGCTGCCCCCGCCCTCCGAGGCGCCCCCAGGGCAGGGATCCCCACCCCATCTGAGCCCCCTGGACCAGCAGGTGAGTCTTGGGGGAGGGGAATTCAGGGGGATCCCAAGGGATCCAGGGGTATCCCTGGGAGATCCAGGGCTGCCCCCTTTGTTCCCCCTCAGAGGTGTGAGCTGGTGCTGCTAGAGCTGCTGTGCCATGAGCCCTGCAGGGCCCTGCAGCGCCCACGTGGCCCCGTGGTGAGTGGGGGCTACCGGGGCCAGGGGGCTACTAAGCCATGGGGACCACCTTAAACATCTCAGGGCCTCCTGAGGTTTGGTGACCCTTGAGAAGTTTGATGCTCGTGGGAGGGGTTTGGTGGCCCCAGCTGTGGTTTGGTGGCCCCTGACCCCCTGTTTGGTGGCCACAGGAGGGGGGTCCTGCCCTGGACCTGACCCTGATGAGGGCAAAGCTGCAGGAGAAGCTGAGCCCCCCCTACAGGACCCCTGAGGAGTTTGCCAGGGACGCCTGGGGGGTCCTAGGGCAGCTCCAGGGGACCACTGAGGTCTGGGGGTTGTCTGGGAGGGGTCTGGGGGGGTCTGGGCAGTGTCTGGGAGTCCCTCTGGGGGTCCCTGTGGGGGTCTGGGGTGCTTTGGGGGTCCCTCCGGGGGTCTGAGAGGGTCTGGGGGGGATTTCTGGGGACATCTGGCAGTCCTTGTGTGGGTTTGGGGGTTCCTGGGGGCTGTCTTGGGGCATTCCTGAGGGGGTCTGGGGGGGTCTTTGTGGGGATCAGGGGGTGTCTCTAGGGGTCTCACCCTTGTGTCCCCCCAGGATAAGATGGGGGTCCCTGAGGGGGGTCTGGGGTTCTCTGGGGGGGTCCCTGGGGATCTGAGTGGGTTTCGGGGGGGGTGTCCAGCCCCCCTGACCCCCCTGTGTCCCCCCAGGACAAGGCAGGGCTGCAGTCCCTGCTGAGTGTCCAGAGGTTCCTCGAGAGCCACCTGAGCCGTGTCTTCGGGGACAGGAAATTCTGGGACCACCCAGGGACCCCCCCACTGCCTGAGCCCCCTCCCCGAGGGTGCTGGGACCATCCAGGGTCACCCCCGGCATCCTGGGACCCAAATTCTCCTGCTCCGGGGTCCTGATCCCCCTCCCTGGGGTTCAGAAACCTGCCCAGGGACCTCACTCCCTCTCCTTGGGGTTGTGATCCTCCCCCTGGGACTCCAGTTCTGCTCCTTGGAGTGATGAAACCGCTCCTGGCCCTTCCTCGTTTCGGGTCAGGGTTTGCCCGGCTGTGACCCCATGGGAGGCCCAGGATGGAATGGGGTCCTGGCAGGGACCTGCAACCCATGAAGAGGGAAGCCCAGGCTGGAGTGGGTTTTCCCCAGGCAGGACTCGTAGGGGACCCACATCGGTACAGCTCATCCGTGAAGGACTGACCCCACGGAGGAGTGACCCACGGGACAGCAGTTTGGGAAGAGCTGCTGCCCGAGGGATGGACTCACGCCAGAGAGGTCCATCCAGAACTGTTTCCCGTGGGAGGGACCCCCCGGGAGCAGGGCAAGGACTCCAACTCCTCTCCCTTAGCAGCAGCAGAAACTACAACTGACCATGGCCCCCATTCCAGTTCCCCTCCACCGCTGGGGGGAGGAGAGAGAACGTGGAAGGAAGGAGGGGTGGTGGGGAAGGCGTTTTTAAGACTGTTTTATTTCTCATTCTTTGGCTTTATCCTGTTAGTAATAAATGTGAGTACTATCGCCACTTTGCATCTGTTTTGCCCATGAAGGTGATCAGTCACTGACCTCTCAGCTCTTATCTCGACTCATGAGTCCTTGGCTGTTTTGTTTTTTCTCTCTCCTCTGTCCAGTTGCAGAGGGAGAGTGAGCGAGCAGCTTTAGTGGGTATCTGGTATCCAGCCAGGGGCAACCCACTACAGAGGGCAAACTGGTCCCAGCACTGCACCCCCCCGGTAAAGATGGTGGCGCCCATGGCCAAGATGGCGGCGCCCAGTGGGAAGAAGTGCCTCAAGGCCCGCCCCCCTGCGCGGGGATTTGTCGGTGGGGCCGGAAATAGGCAAAGTTTTCCCGAACTCCTTCTGGAGATCCCCCAACCCTTCCCGGAATTTCCTGAACCCATCCGGAGTTTCCCGAACCCTTCCCGGACTCTCCCGAACCCTTCCCGGAGTAGTTGACGAGCGGCTCCGGAAGTTGCCGAGCGATTCCGGAAGTTGACGAGCGGCTCCGGAAGTTGCCGAGCGGGCCGGCCCTCAGCGCTCGCCGCCGGCCCCGTCGGTCCCGGACCCCCCGAAACCCTCCCAAAAACCCCCCAAACTCCCCCCGGAAAGCCCCGAGCCGTCGCTCCCCCCGCGCCCCCCGGGGGGGCCGGCGCCGCCCCGGCCTGGGCCGGCAGGATGATCAAGCTGTTCTCTCTGAAGCAGCAGAAGAAGGAGGAGGAATCGGCCGGAGGCACCAAGAGCTCCAGCAAAAAGGCCTCGGCGGCGCAGCTGCGGATCCAGAAAGGTACGACTAGGGCGGGCTGGGACGGACTGGGACCAATGAGGGGCACGGACTGGGACCAGTAACGATCCCGAGGGGGGTCAGCGACTGGGCCCAGCAGGGATCAGGGTCTGGGCCCAGTTAGGCCCTGGTGGGGGGAAGGGGGTGGTCCCAGTGTAGGTCAGGTACTGGTCCCATTAAGGGTCAGGGACTGATCCCAGTAAGGGTCAGACACTGGTTCCATTAAGGGTCAGGGACTGGTCCCAGTAGAGATCAGGTACTGGACTCAGTAAGGCTCCAGTTGGGGCCACGTACTGGTCACAGTATGAGTCACGTGTTGGTCCCAGTACAATTCCGTTGGGGGTCAGGTACTGGTCCCAGTTGGGGTCAGGGACTGGTCCCAATTCGGGTCACACATTGGTCCCAATGGGGACGTGTCTGTGTCCCCTTTGTCCCTGTCCCCTGTGTGTCACCTGTGTCATGTCCCTGATGTCCCCCCAGTGTCCCTTGGTGTCCCCAATTCCCCCACAATGTCCCTAATCACACTAACCCCCCCAGTGTCCCCCCGGTGTCCCCAAATGTCCCCATTTGTCCCCAGACATCAACGAGCTGAACCTGCCCAAGACGTGCGAGATCGACTTCTCCGACCAGGACGACCTGCTGCACTTCCGGCTGCTCATCTGCCCTGACGAGGTGGGACTGTCACCTGGGTCAGCTCTCTGTCACCTGTGTCACCCCCTGTGTCCCATGTGTCATCTCCTGTCCCTCCCACGTCCCTCCCTGATTGTCCCCCTTTCTCCTTGGGTCTCTTTGGGGTCCCCACTGTCGTTGTGTTCCCCCCCTTGTCCACCTCTGACCCCCCCAGTTGTCCCCTCCCATCCCTGGGGTTCCCCCAGTGTCCCCAACCCCCCCAGATGTCCCCCAGCGTCCCCAGATGTCCCCCCGTGACATTTCTCTGTCCTTCAGGGTTTCTACAAGGGAGGCAAATTCGTCTTCAGCTTTAAGGTGAGTCCTGAGCCACCAAACCCTTCCATGGGCCACCAAATCCCTCCATGGGTCACCAGTGGCGTTGGAGGGGGAACACCTGGTGGCCACCCCTCCCTGAGCAGTGGCCACCAAGCCCTGCTGGGGCTGCCGTGGGTCCAAGGGGGGCCCTGGGGGCTGGTGGCCACCAGGGTGGGACTGGTGGCCACCACCCATGACTGGTGGCCGTGTCCTCCCACCCAGGTGGGCCAGGGGTACCCCCACGACCCCCCCAAGGTGAAGTGCGAGACGATGGTTTATCACCCCAACATCGACCTGGAGGGCAATGTGTGCCTCAACATCCTCAGGTGGGCTACCAAACACCCATGGGGGGCTACTAACCCACGGGGGGGCTGCTGACACCCCTGGGGGGCAACGTGTGCCCCAGCATTCTCTGGTGGGCTAATGAACAGCTCCTGGGGGCTACCAACCCACGGGGGGCTATCAACCACCTCCCGTGGCCGTGGCCACCTGTTAGTGTCTGTGGCGGCGGCGCTGCCCCGTGTCTGTCTGTCCCCATGTCTGTCTGTCCCTGTGTCCATGTGTCCACGTGCCAGTGCCGTGTCTGTGTGTCTGTGCCGTGTCTGTGATATGTCCGTGTGTCCACAGGGAGGACTGGAAGCCTGTCCTGACCATCAACTCTATCATCTATGGCCTCCAGTACCTGTTCCTGGTGAGGAACATGGGGGACACACCTGGGGACACACCTGGGGGGGTACAGGACTTGGGGACACACCTGGGGACATGGGGGGGGTCAAGGAGGGCTGAGGGGCCCAGGGGGGGCAAGGTCCCAAAGGAGGCACTGGGGCGGGGTCTCAGGG
>JAYRBT010000249.1:0-19729 GCA_036023395.1 Myiotriccus ornatus | reverse complement strand
TGATCACTCTCTCTGTAAAGAACTTCTTTCTAATATCCAACCTAAACCTCCCCTGACAGAGCTTAAGCCCATGCCCTGTTGTCCTGACCCTTGTTATGTGCAAGGAACCTCCACAGATAAACGGACGCGTTTGCATATAATGCATGTTGTGACATTACCTCCAGTTTTTAATTGACTTCATGAGATACTAATATCCTTCCTAAAATGATACTAGCCAAATACCATGCTACATTTCAACAGTTGCATGTTAATCTTCCTGCTATCAGTACCACAGTTGATCCTCCTGTTCCTGCATTCTCATTAAATCAAAATAATTTTTATTGTGTCTGAAGGCAGACTGAGGAAGTGCTGTAAGCCTAGCTGCAGCTTTACGCATATACAGAATGCATTGTGTGGCTTCAGACAAAACTGATAAATCATTTGGTCATATTTTGGGAAGGGAAGAATAATTTTATCTTCAAATACCTTTTAAGAAAATTACTTTGGGATTAAAATGTTGTATTTAACCTTCAGAGTGATGTCTAAAATTATTTACTGTTAGCATTGAAATGATTCATGGATTTCAGATTAATTCATTTTGAAGTAGAGATAGATAGCTCTAGGGCTAAAATTTAAATTTCATAGGAATAATAGAAATCAGGTAAGTTTAATGTGATTTGTGCTTGGCTTGCTTGTACAATAGAAAACGATATAGCCAAAAAAAGGCTATGTTTCTATAGAGAAATGTAAGCTATAGCTTAAAATAAAACTCTTTCTTAAGTGTTACTGGCAATGTAAAGTGCACCATTTTTGAACAGATGGTGTATCTACACTGAAATTTAGAAATGTTATCACAGCTCTTGCATACTGACCAAAGCAGCCAATTGAGAAGCTCAGATTTTATAGGACTGTTTCTGCATTCAGCACATGCTTCAGGACATTGCTGGAACTTCAGGTAAATGTCTAAGCAGCCTCTCAGTGCTGAGGACAGTTCTGCCCTAGCTTCATTGTTATTGCTGCCTAGTTAGCTGTTTTAAAGCTAGTCTTTGGTGGTTTTGTGTGGTGCCTGGTCACACCTCTACATGATTTGTAAGTTCATGGTGAGAAGTCCATGACCTTTATTCTGGCCTGACATAACTCTTTCACTTGTAAAAACTTCCTGATTGGTAGCACATAATATACATTTTGAACTCATACAGAAATAAAAATGTCATTGGCTAGGACTTTCTTCAACTTCAGCTCTCTGGACCTCAAGCTCTGCATGGAGATTTTATTGTTCTCATTTTCAAAGGCAAAAAGAATCTTGTGCCAAGATCCACAAAGGAGGAGTGCAGGTGAAGTGAGAACCTTCTGCTTGACTTGCAAGTCACTGTCTAACACAAAAACTGTCCTGGTCTTTTCATAGTGTTGGCTTCCCAAAAGACGTTACAGCTGTACCATTATATTATTTAACTGTGGGCTCCTTTTGCGAGCCCTGATAAGATTGTTTTATGCTTGTGTAAGTATGCAGATGTAAATTTAATATTATGCTCCTCAATTTCCATACCAGTAAACTTTACATTAGATGTGATTTGAAATATGGGTAGGAACTAAAAGCAGTGCCTTTGACAGACTTAGTCTTTTTGAAAACAATCCTTTACATCCCAGCTAAACCGAGTAAGTCGAGTGGCTGCCAAAGCGTGCAGTATGTGACTTACAGAGTGCATGAGAGAATCCGGCAAGGAAGTCTACTAATGTGGCAACATTTGTTGTAATTCTTTTGTTAATCTGGGCTCTTCCTTGAATCATTTTTATGAATGTTGGTAGATTGAAGGCTGATTACTTCACTTTAACAAATTACCACCCACTAGACTAACCACTACAACTGTTCTATATGCTACTCTAAGCTCACCTCAGCTCTAAAGTAATGTGGTTAATCTTTGAAATCTAACTAAGCATGGCACTAAGGCAGAATTAGATATTCTTTTGGCTAAAAATAAACATAGGTCGTGTGAGACTTTTTTCAATTAAGTACTACTCATTTGCCTTTTGCTCTGGCATTACAACTCTGCTTTACAAGTAGGGATCTATTAAACTGCCTTATAATTCTTCCAGAATACCCATTTTTATTTTCCAACTTCAGGAAATGCAATTCTACCATGAATTTTGTTTGTCACCCTTTGTATGCCATTTGTTAGAAGAAAACTTCAAAAGATTCTAGGACTCTCTTTCCCCTAGTTTTAAAATAGAAAAGCAATTTGTTTAGATGCTTTTAGATTTTGTGAATTAGCCATTTTATTCAAACACTGCCTTACTAGTTTGCACTTTGATTGAACCTGCAGTAAATCTGATTCATCCATTCATAGAGTTCACATCTATCCATTCATGAGTTTATGAACTAGTAGAACCCAGTGATAATCCAATGAATGCTGCTTGAAACAGCACCTGGAAAAATTGTTAGGTTGTACTCCTGAACATGACTAAAATGCTGTTCAGACACCTTGGAGGCACTAGAGGGCAGGTGGCAGCTTGCACAGGGGACATCTGCCTTTTTGTTGTAAAGACTAAAAATAGTGTGCTTTTAATTGTGGTAGTCATGCCATTTGGAAGAATTTGGTTAACTGGCTTTGTGAAACTTGGACTCGTTTGAGTGCTAAGCCGAATCAAGGCCCAGATTTACTCTCAGAGCTTGAGTATACCCTTTCAAGTTAACTGCCTACAACAGTATTTTCCTTTAAAGATAATGGTAGGTGTTTTTAAATCAAGACTGATTTAAATAAATAGAAGGTTTTATCCCTTCTGGTTTTAATTGTGCAGTAGTATCTTCCCTAATATAGCCAGAAAATGAACTATGATTCCTTTTTGCAATACATGTTTTGGTTTCAACAGTTTTTATTAGTTTTTTGAAAGGCATTATTTCTGCACAAAACTTATGCTGTCCTGCTTGTGTTCACAATTATATGTGCTTTTAAAGGGTAAAAAATCAAATCTGAGTTCTGTTTCTTCTTGGAAAGTGGTTTCATTACAGATTTATGCACAATGTCAGTTTTAAGTAGTTCAGCATAATCTTAGGCTGCACAGTTAAATACTTCTCCCCCCTTTTAATCAAGTTCCTCTCTTGCCTCCAGATTCCCTCTCCTGCTTCTCTTTTCGTGACTTACGTTATCTATCTCATCTTTGAGGTCTTCAAACTTCTTTCTGCAGAAGTGTTGAGATTTATTACCTTTAGAATTAACATTTTTACGTTCTTCATTGTGACTTTTCCTTTTATATAATAACAGCTGCCTACTGTATTCCAACTGTAGCAAAATAAGGTCTGACAGTCATTGAATGTGGTATGGAAGAATCTTAGTGGTGTTTAAATAATTGGAGAAAGATAGTGCGTGTGTCTTTATATGTTTTATGAGGTATTTCTGTTACTTCTGGGTTTTAAGACATCAAATAGTATTGAGGTTTTCCAGTGAGTGGATGATATCTATTGTTTCCCTCTTTATTTTTCTTTCTTTTTAATGAATTTTTCCTATTGGCATACTGTATTTTAATTAGAAAACGCTAAGTCACAGTCCCATCTTCCCATTGTATCTTTGTTCTGCTCCTTTTATTTAACATAGTCACAGCACAAAGGCTATTAGAATTCAGAAAGTGTCTGGACAACACTCTCAGGCACATGATTCTTGGGGCTGTCCTGTGCAGGGGCAGTAGTTGGACTTGTTGGATTCTTGTGGGTCCCTTCCAACTTGGGATATTCTATGATTCTATGCTTGCTTTGCTACTTTTACTTAAACATAGGGTTTTTTCATCTACCTATGCTGAGTGCAGTTAGCAAAGGCTCCAGTATATAGGCAAGATCCCCTCCAAGTTATTTACCTATCTTTGGGATGTAATGTGTTGATTAAGAATGTTTTCAACCAGGCAAACACTGTTTCTAAAAGATAGCCTCATTCAGTTATCCTCGCAAAAAAATTCTAGTATTTTTTTCAAACCTAGCAAAATTTTTTTTATTTAAAAGAAAATCTAACGTTCTCTGTTACCCTTGGATAAAATTGGAAGGGGAAAGACATAGGCAGCTAGTTCCTGAGATTATCAACAGATAAAAATTACTGATTTTCTAACTGTTTGTCTTGTAGAGCTGCATTAAGGTGCTGGTGCTCTGAAATGTTTTAGAGCTCAATGTCTCTAATACTGGAAAGTGTCATTCACCCACTGATATGCCCAATTTGAAATGCTTCAAGTGATACTCAATTTTAATTTTTTTTAATGTACTTCAGATTTGCATGTAATTCTTGGCAGTGTGTCTTTATTACTTCACAAGGTGTATGTGAAAAGATAGGCTTTTGGACATTGGCCACTTGGCTGTAAGTTCTATTATTATCTTTCTTCTTCGGTATTTGTGGTAGCTGTATCTTGCACTATCTTAGAATGCTTGTTGTTTCCTGTAACGCAAATGATCAAAGAAAGGAATGGACATTGCCTTTTTGTATCACTTTTTGGTAGCAGTGTTCACCTTGGAATTGGCTGTGAGTCTCTTTGGAAAGCACTTTTCAGTGGAATAATAAGCTCTGTATAATTTTTATGCCCTTGAGTCCTCTGTTTTGTAACAGTGTAAGGCAATGACATGTCAGTCTAATGAAATCTGATGAAAAATACCAAATAAGTTGAAAGGGAGCTGTGAGTTTTGCTAAAGAGGAATGAACTCTGGACCTTTGGTTAGCTATATAAACATTTAATATTGCTACACCTCAGCGGGAAATTTGAACAAAATACATTTTAAAGTGCTGTGTTTATGAAGATTTTATGATTATCTAAATGTCTTTTCTGAAGAAGACAGGAGAGATATGGGTAGAAGTTTTGAAATTGTTTGAAAAACAATTCTGAGGGGCACTGTAAAAATTCCTCTCAGTTGTAATTTGTTAACATCATCTCATGGGAAGAAGATCATAATTTATGATAATAGTATGTTTGTAAAGGATTTAATTTCTTGAGGTTTGTTTTTGTTTTGTGGGCACTTTTTTAATATTGTGGGTTTTTCATTTAGATAGAGGTGATGGTAACAAGAGGTCTCTCCTTTCCCTCCTTTATCCTTGAAAAAACTTAAACATTTCCTGTACTCTCTTAGGCAGCACAAACACAGTGGAGACTTGTCAAAATAGTTGATGCGCCCAGCTATTCAACAACTGCTGTGTTTTATGTTCTTTGCACCAACAGATCTTGCTGCGAGAAGGTTGCAAAAAGATACTTGTTGCCGATTCCCTTTCTTTATTGAAGAAAATGCATCGAACTCAGATGAAGGGTGTTCTAGTAGATGGTGGGTACAGAGGAAATATGATGATTTTCAAGATTTTAAAGGCTTTTGCTTGGTTTATACACCCCTTGACTGCTTTGGAAGTTGCCCAAAAACCTTCTATATAGAGTGTAGTAGGATACTTGCTGCTTTCCCCCTTTGCAAAGGAACTACTTGTATGTCAAAAACTACAAGACCAAGCATGCAACTTTTTCTCTTGGTGAGTCTCTGCATAGCCAGTAATGTATTGTGTTCTGCAGTTTGTCTGTAAAGATGAAAAATGCTGTTTAGTGCTAACACTGATAGTCAGATGCAACCAAAGCAAAAGCCATGAGATGGTTGTCAGGAACAATTGAAAATATTTTGCAAGGTACTAATGATGCATATGAGCAGTGCTGTAATTCACACCAGATGCTGTGTTAACAGCAGTAGACAGAAGCTGACAGGACAGAAGATCAGAGCTTCTACAAAATGCTGCAGCCTTAACAGGCTCCCATCTGATGCTCCTTTTTGTCAGTTTGCCTTTTCCACCTACAGTGCTGCTCCTAAACAGACTAGCTCCTGCAGTTCTACCATCATCAGAATCAGAAGATCTAAATATTTGTCATGCTGTTATTAGAAACACTACTTCAGTATTGCTCTTCAAATTTTAATAGATTCTGTTAGGCATCTTAAGTAAATGCTTTAAATCCAAGTTCCATACCTGTGGTAGCAGTATGTTCATGCCTGCTTTATAAAAAAGTAAGCATGGAGTTTGTTAACAAAGCTGTTCTAAGTTTTCCTTTTTTTATGTTTTTTCCAGAGGAGAATATCTGTGAATCATGTCTGTCTCCAATACTTCCTTCAGGTAGGATGCTTTTCTAGAAAGAAAAGAGGTTGTCAATTTTTTTTATTATTATTGTAAGAGGAACTATTGTTTGCTTTTATTCATAAAAATGTGTGCTAGTCTCCCTTGATGATCGCTGTATAAATTTCAATCTCCTATGCAAAGCTTGCTTTTGAATTCTGACAGGGGAACGGAGTCTAAACGGAGGTCTTTTGTTGTAGTAAACTCAATATTCTTTCTTATTCAACTTTGACTTCCTTATTTTCTGTTTCGAATACATGGAATTCAAGGGAGCTTTTAATTCCATCAGCATACATCTTCTCAAAGATTATTAAACCACAAAACTAACTGCTATCACCAAATCTTGTCCACCTCTGTTGACAAATTTAGACTGAACTTGTAGATCATAAAGTTTTGTGGAATATACTTTTTGTCTGAGTGGTGGAGAGTTCTTGCCTTCAGTCACTGTAGCCATATTTGAAACAAGTTTATAACAGGCTGTAGTTTTAAAACATCTTCTAAAGTTAGTTTTGAAACTCGAAATTCAGGATGTTATTTTGGAGATGTACATTCTGCAAGGCAACTATAGTTCAGAAATATCAATACAGTTGTTGAGCATCTTAAGGAGAAGTAATTTTACTAGAAGAGTATCTGTCATGGCATCTTCAAACAAGAACATGTAAACTGAAGCATATGTATGGACATTTGTGGGATTTTTTGTTTGCTAAGTGTTGGTAGCCAAATTAAATCACTTACAGTTTTTTAATCTGCTTTCCACCATTTTTCGTTTAAATAAATAAATAAAAACAACTATACTGTGATCACATGCACCCACGTACAGACCAGGAAAATCTGGCAGAGGTGAATGTGCTAGTGCCTTGAGGTATGTGTGTTGAGAAATGGGAGCCAAAGAGTAGAAAGTGGATGATGCTCATGGGTGAGGTGGTTATTCTTTGGATATGTGGATGTTGTATGTAAGGTTCTAATTTGGCTAAATATTCATGTAGGAATCAAAACCCACATTATGCACAGACGCAGCTTCTTGCCAGATTTCAAGATCGTGGTGTGCAATGTAGGCACTAGAACTGAACTGCTCAGTGTTCTGGTTCTCCTCGCAGTAGTGCAAGAATTCTTCGCTAACTTCTCTTCAAAGCATCTGAATTATTTGGTGCTAGTTTACTCCTCTTTCTGCCCAAATTTAGATGTAGCATATATTGTACTGACATGAAAAATTCATGATGAAAAGGTGTACAGCATTTAAGCCACAGAATACAGTTGTTTTGTAACTCCATCACTGGGACACTTACCTGAAATCATCACTCTCCATGTTTTCTATAAGTAAGCCAGAATAATTCGGAATTTAATTTGAGTAATGTTACTTGAAGTTTCTCAGTGTATAATAGAATGTGGGCATATACTGCTGTTGCCACTGAATCGTTTGTTTCATTGCCCTGTTGAAATGAATTTACGTTTCTCTTTCCCAGATGCATCCAAATCCTTCAATGTGGTAGTGTTCCACTGCAGACATATGTTTCACAAAGAGTGCCTACCCGTATCTAACACAGTAAGGAACTAGTTTAATCTCTCTGACACCTTTGCCAAAGATAAAGGGACACATTTCCTTTTGTCAACTGTGAAGAAGGTGTGGCTGTATCAGGAATTATATGATTACAGTAATAACTTGTGATGATACCACGTAGTAGTACGTGACTAAGGAAAGGGGGTTTAGGGACACTGCAACTGAAGTTCATCCAATGTAGAAAGAAATCACTGCTGTTTGAGCAATATTTTATTACTTTCTGAAATCTGAATATGTAATGCAGCTCTGAGACATACAGGGAATGCAGCCTGTCTAAATTTTTTAATTCTTTTCCATTGCAGCTTTCCCTTTAATTAAACATACTTAAAGGCAAGAATAAAGGTATTTTCTGAAGTGAACAATATTACATGATTCTGATCCAGGAGACAAAACCCACTCATTTCAGAGTGAATATTTAAATATCTTTGTAATCATCTTTGTGGGCAGAACATGTTTTTCTTTATAAGGTTTTTTTTTTTAATTCTTTCAATTAACACAAACTAAAAAAGTAACTCCTGATATAACCGGTTTTGACTTTAGGAAGGAAAGATTTAGAATTGTAATAAAATTTCATAGAATGCTAAATTTAAGCTTTTCTGATTCTGTATTTGTCTCTGAAAAATATCTAGTGAAAATAACTTTAGTGAATCACTTAATCAGAAAAGAACCAAAGTGCTTGTAGCCATATAGTACAGCACGAATACTTAATATGTCATGAACATCTTAATGTATTAGAACATTTGCATGACAAAGCCCAACAACGAGTAAATATTTATTCAAACAATATTTACCACTAATTTTATTGTGAGAAATAATCTAAAATTTATCTAGCATTCTCAATTTTCTGGGAGAGGTGACTTGTTAGAATTTTTAAATGTGACATGGATGGTACAAGATATATATTCATAGATAGTGTGTATGAATACACAGGTATTATGCATATGACTGAGCCAGATTTTCCCCTGCTATAGTTTTTATTTCGTGGTCTTAGGTGTTCACTTGTGTTACTGATATTTGGTTATTGGTGACATACTGAAAGGAAAGTAATGCCTGCAAAAAACAGCACACAGAGCTAAACACAGAGGAACAGTAAGCACATATTTGTTATCAAATTACATTTCTCTGTTATTATCTCTATCATCTCTACTGTTCTCAGTCGTTGGAAACCTGTGGAATGCTATCCAAAGGTAGTGCTGTGACTAAGGCATCCAGTGGTCATTGGAGCCGACCAAGTGACTTACTCTCTTCTTTATCTATGAAGATAATCAGCGATGCTTTTAACTGTGCATTTTTTCATTTTTGATGTGAAGAAAGTTTGACCTTACTCTTCTGGTGGGTGGTGGTAGTGTCCTTGGAGTGAGTGGTGAATTGTACTGCCCTGTGACTCCAGAACAGGCTGCCTTACAATGTTCTTCTCTATTGTCTTCCCTCACCTATCCTTGACTGTGTTCATAGGGAGCAGCCTGACTGTGAGCAGTAATGTTGAGAAGGGCATTTATCTTCACACATTCTAACATGGCTACATTTCCCTAAGAGAGTCCTGCTTTTTTTTTTGATTTTTAGGTATCTCCTGTCCAGTTCTGCAACATATGCAGTGCCAAACACCGAGGGCCTGGAAGTGCAATCCTGGAGATGAAGAAATAGCAATCCCCTAGTTCTTCATGTCAGTCTGTGACACAAAATCTGTTAGGACCATGCAGAGCCACTGTATTTTTCTGTTAGACATCATTTCTGTACATAATTTTGATTGTGACTAAAAATTGGTTTCTGTAATTTATCCAGTTTATTGAGCATTTCTGGGAAAGAGAAAATGTAAAAATCTTTCCCTAGTAAGTCTTTGTTATGCAGTTCATATGTCGTGGTTCCTTTGCTCAGCTTGTTACTTTACTCTGAATAGAAAAAAAAAATAAATAAAATGGGAAGAAAAGAAAACAATTTGGAGATTTGTGTTTGCTATCAGTTAATGGGCTTTACACTTTGGAGCTGCGTCACGCTCGTGTTTAGGTATTGTAAAGAAAGATGTATTGCCATGAGTTCAGCTCACCAAACTCCTTAGTCCTGATTTAGTCTACTAGTGACCTATTTACACTGAGACCCATAGGAGTCTTGACTGCTTTCAGTAGAACTGCTTCAGGACTTGAAGCTGTCTGTGTGCTGACTCATACCTTCACTTAACAAACTTGTTAATTCCGCACACTGGCAATTTACCTTGGTTGCACATTCATAGTTTGTTATAAACTGGTGAATTTCTCAATTGATCTTCACAATGCAATAGTTTAAAGTGGGCTTTTCTCATGTTCAACTCATCCAGAAACTTTATATGTCAGCAGTAGGTCTTTACACTTATTCTGTAAGTGTGATTGAAGCACATGATTTCATTAACTACAGAGGGAAAAAAATGCATATGACTTTTCAAAAATAAGATCTCTAGGAGTTTCTTTCGGCCTTAGCAATTTACCAGCTAAGTTAAATAAGTCAATTGGATATTAACAAAACCATATTTTTAATTTCAACCATGTTCTGTTTTGTTGATCATTCAGAATGTCTTCACAGTAATGTAATTTGTTTATAATATTTGCTGATTAAATTCAATATAAGCGTCTTTTCCTTAGGAAAGGTAATTTTCCAGAATTCCCAAGATATTTTTGTGCTTTTTAGTAACTTTGAGTTTGCAAGTAAAAATGCATTGTTTTACCATCAAATTGTAAGGTTTAAACAATAGTAAGTTCTGAAACAATGGTATAGTGATACTGCAGTCTGTCTGCAAAACTGGAAAATAGAATATATCTAAGTTCTTCTGTACCTTACTCCCATGTAGGTACACCTTAAAATAATTTCTGTTTTGGAAACTTGGATTTCTAATTTATGTAAATTAATGATAATCCTAAAAATCCTCTGGGCAGTTGGCTGAGCTGGTCTAGCAATCTGAAGCGTGATTTTTGCTGTCCAGTGTGCAGATCTGTAGAATAAAATTTTATGTGTTTAGAAATTCTAGGATTTACTCTGCATGGTTACATAGACAAAATTATCATTAAAAGGATAGATCTCTCAAAAACATAGTAGTCATATACTCTTGTGATAATACAGACAGCTGAGGAAAAATAAGGTGCCAATTATTTGTGAACATGGAGTAGGTGGAATAACAGAAGGATGTTTGGAGTGCAGAGCATAGTCTGTGTATGTCAAGCTTCACCCTTAAGAATTAGTGCCTGACTTTGTAGCAGTTCGTTTTCAGCAGGTAGTACATGTTCTCAGGTATATTTTTTCATTTATCCATTCTTTACTACACTAATCAGGAAAGCTACCTTGATTCCTAGTAAGCAAAATGTTCCACTGAGCTCAAGGGTTGTTGCACCATGACATTTGAGTTGTTGCATGCCATGACTGTAGACAAGTTTAAAAGCTTTTTGAAAACCTTGTTCTTCAGTAGGTATAAGCAGCTTTTCTATATTATACCCTAAGAATGCCGTAAGCTGTCAGCTTATAGGAGGAAAAAGACAAATTACTCCTATACATTTATATCACAAAGTGTTCTGTAGCTTAGAGTTATATGATCGTTTCAAGCAGGTATATTTTTTACTTTAGCTTGGCCTTAAATTCCCTAAAGCATTTGAATGTTCTGTGATTCAGTTTGCTGGTCTTCCATCACCAGCAATCATATTGCATTATACCCTGGCATATTCTTTACATTATGCAAGTAATTTTAAATCACTGTATGAAAATCTAATCAAAATCTTCTCTAAATCCAAAACTTCTTTCATTTGGGCTTCAGGGACTACCCCTTTTCATGTTCCTGAATTCTAAATCTCCTCATTAAGATTCAGCACAAAGTGTATAGACATGACTTTGATTCACTTTTCTTCCTAAGAAGCCTTCACATCACAGAAAATGTCTGAGGTTAGAGTCTAAAATATTTAGCTACCCAAGAGCTTTTCTTCTGGAGAAGAGTTCTGCCTAAGAAGTAGCCTCAAAGTTGCAGAGCCCTTCAGAGAAGTACCAAGTAGCGCTTACCCAGTTTTGCCAGTGCTTATTTAAAATGTCAATCCATTTATCAAAGCTCATGTGCTTCTAAGGTTAACTGAAGATAAATACTATTTTTACCCTGCTACATCCAGTTCTGTGTGAGTTCTTGACCAATAAAGCTAACTGAAAGGATTTGTGATGGGTGAGGTAAGCACACGGTGGTCTGTTGTATCAAATGAGACAAAACTGTTTTGACTAAAACGAGTCTTTGGATGATTTTTCTCATCTGTCTTTGTTTTATTATTTTGAACCCACAACGCTGTATGATAGGCTTGGTGACAGTGTTGGGCTACACTGAAGATTTTGTGGGCCCAAAAGAGTTCTTGAGGTGCATGGTGAACACGAGGCTATTTAGTCCTGCTGAGAGCTCAGTTAAAGTGACGGCATCAGGATATAGGTTGACTTCTGCAAAAGGTGGGACTGGGAGGGACCTGTCAGGAGTAAAGCTCTAGCCAGCAGTTTTTGTGGCAAGTAGGAGGTCTCTGTTGCTCTTGTAATAAATTAATTATTTATTGGGTGATTTTTTTTGTGGTTGACAAACCATGTCTGAAAAGGACCAGGACAGGCAGATCTTTTGGGTCTCCTTGAAGTTAAGAAATGCATGATTGGCTTTTGCTATCTCCTGCTACAGCTGAATCTCATGTGTTTACTGGCTGGTAGCTGTGTCTCTGTGGGCTTGAGGCAGCTGCTCTACCAGATCAGTGATTTACTGAATCAGCTGTGTGTGGTGCTAGAGCAAGAGTCTGCTGCCCACCATTACATGATTCGGTGAAATGTAATTCGGTTAATACTTCAAGGAGCTGTTCTAGATACAAAGGTATATCCTCTATCTTCAGCTGCACTGACCTGCAGAAAACCTTGAACACTTTGGGTATTGTGTGTTGGAACACAAGTGAGTTCAGTGTCTGGCACCAATTTTGTGTTACAGAGCAAGAGCAAAATGAGTTGCTTTCCCAGTTTTGGATCAACATCATATTCCTATTTGGAATAAGTGTTTTCATGGACAGTTACTGCCAAGGACTTGACAGCAGATTTGTCAAGCACTACTGTAAAGCAACTAACAAGAAATACCCAGTCTGCTCTGTTTTGTAGTGTGTTCTTAGCAGGAGACTGTGCTGCAATATCTTATTCTAAATTTTGGCTGGTAATTGGGTAGAGGCTGTCAATATTTTGTATAGGCTGCATAGGTTGGCTTAGCAAGTTTTCGTCTCAGGAAATTCAGTCACTTTCTATCTTAGGTTAGCGTTTATTCTGCTAGAGTCTTTTAAGCAGGCACTGTTTTATTCTTTGCTGTTGAGTACACTACCACTGAGGTTTTCTGCTTGGTGAGTAGAGTTCCTGTCTGCAATTCAAGGGAAGTAGAATTACAAATAATCTCTTAAATGAAAAGCTCAAGTTGGATTTCCTGCTTCTGAAGTGTTGTGACTTAGCATTTGAGTATTGTATGTCTCCAGTCACCTTGGAAAATACAGTGTCATCTCTGCAGGTTGGTTGGACCAGTCCCTGCCTGTGTTATTTGATAGCAGTTTGAAAAAATACTTGCAGGAAAATTCCTACCTAATGCTGAACAAGGACAGTTACCTTAATGAAGAAAATCTCTCTGAGATGCCAGTTTTCTCTCTCCTGTTGTACACTTCTGACTTCATATTCAGACAGCATAACTTTTGCCCCTGTCTATAAATGCTAGACATAACATCAGGGTCTCTTCTTCTCCAGAAGAGCTTCCCCCTCGAATGGATCTTTGCCAAATACTAGCTATAAATCAACTGCTATACTCTCAAAACAATTTAAACAAGACTTGTAAGAAATGAAGTACCACATTTAGAGAATGACTCTTTAATTATATACTTTGGGGACTGTCTTCTTATTCTACTGTGCCATGAAAGATTAATTTTTCCTTAGCATTAGAAATATCCCTAGATGATGTTTTTTCTGTTCTTCAAGACAATGTGTGCTTTCTTTTACTATAATCAAATATTAAATTATGCAGAAAACAGGACATCTAAAGTATCTGAGGCATCAAATGTGGAAGAGAATAGAGTGTTTGAGTTTTAAGAGAAGTCAATGAGTCATAGTGGGAATGACCTAAATTTAGTCTTAAAAGGCTTCCATAAATGGGGATTATATTAAGCTTTTGCAATAGAGCAGGTCTTAGAGGTTCTGCTGTGTTCAGGCTGTGACATTCTCCCAGGAGTCTGTAATCTGAATGGACAAGGCTGTCAGTGGCATCTGCTCCTGGGTTGTGCTTAGGATCAGTCGTGGTGCAGGAATCAGAAATGTGCTGAGTAGAGGCTGGTACCCCTCCAGCCTGGAAGAGCTGCCAGAGGTGGAGCTGTAGTAGCATAATTAAGGGCTAGAAAGTGGCAAGAACTGCAGAGGGCAGTTGAGTTATTGGTTGTGTTTTTCTCTCCTTGCTTTTAGTCTGATCCCACTAGGATTTAAGTCAATTAGGTTGACAAGGTAATGGTATCTTGGTGTCTGATGGCTGTGAAATCACATTTAGCAAGGTGTCAGCTGGATGATGTGTTCCAAATAGTGTTCACATGGGATGCAGATTTATCTGTCTCTGGTGACAGTAAGGGATGGAAGCCACCGTAAATCAGTTGATAAGTTGTGGATTTTTTAAAAATCAGCTTAATGAAATGTTCTTAAAAATGAGCAGTTGTTTCACATTTTATCATGTCTTGCTCACAATAAAGTAGTAGCACAGGAAGGTGCAGATGACAATAGTGGTTTTGATCTGTAGGACCCATTCAGTAGCAGCTATTTTTGCAGGTGCTGGCAGAAGAATCACTGAAGCACTTTTCAGTGTATCCAACCCTTTTAAGTCTTCATCTGGAATTTCTGCAGAGTAATGAAGATCTTTAGCTAAGCAAAGCCAGAGTTGGGAAGTATTCTCCCTGTGTAGTCTGTAAAGTTGAACCAGGAATATATTTCCGGCATAACTGTGCTATGTAGAATTTCATTCTCTCTGCAGTGTCAAAAAACTTGTCAGTGATATGCTAATGTTCTGTTTACATTATTCTATATTCATTCTCTTTCTCTCCTCCCCTTCTCTGCTCACCCTCTCCAAATTGCATTGGATTGAGTGCCTTTTTTTGAATTGTGTAGTGATTTTTAGTCATTTTCTGCAAACACAACTGTGCTGTGTAAATGTTAAAGTGGGAAAAATCAAAAGTGCATGCTTTGTATGGTCTGTGCAACATAGCTATGTTCATCCTCAGTTTCTGGGGTAGTTCTTTACCTGGTATCAAGCTAAGGAAAACATTTTCCTTCAGAAGCAAACTTTCCATAACAAAATTTTCAGTGATACCAAGAGAATCATTGAGGTAGGAAGGGACCTCTCAAGATCATCTAGTCCAGTCCTCCTGCTCCAGCACTGGTTGCTCCATCACCTTACCAAGGACTAATTTGAGTCTGACGAGCCCATGGTTTCCCCAATCCTTCTTCTTGCCCTTCTTAAAAGTTGATAATATGCCAGAGGATTGGTTAAAATTCTGACTAGATCCTTGAAGAGTGAGATTTACTTACTTCCAGTCTTCAGAAACCTCTTCTGATTGTTATGGCCTTTTAAAGATAAACTAGAACATTTTCTTGATGCTGAAGGCTTTGTGCATGGTTATTTTGTAATGTTGAAGTCTAGTCCAGAGAAGAAGCCAATATAAACTGCTGTGGGGTTAGATCATGGTCCCTAGCAAAGGAGCGGATATTCCTAAGTGTCTGGCTTGGCAGAAGTGTTACTCAGTCTTTACAACAGTTATTCACAGAAACATCATTGACTTCCTTTGCAGTGGTAAAAATGCAGCTGTATTTAAGCGTGTTTCTGGCACACAATTTTTCCTTTGCTGCCTCTTTCTTTCACAAATAGATGCTTCTCTTCTCGTTTGTCCATGTAGCCAACAACTCACTGCCCTCACTGACCAAGAACTGCAGTGGAAATCCTCTGTTCCCCCATTGTCTGTACTGAGAGCTATGTCAAGGTGCTTTAGAGCTGTTAATCTTGCAGCAGCAAAACGAGCAGATCTAATGCCTTTTCATTACTGACAGTGAAGGATGAAGCTGGACACTTACTTGCCTCCAAGCACCAAGGAAGAATAAATGAAAATACATTGCATGCGGTAGGAAGAGTTAAAAATGGCTGGCCCTTTTTGGAGGAAGGGTGGGAGAAATTTTATTTCTTAAGAATGATCAGTATAGACAATTTCATTTACATGAAAAAGAGGTTTGGGGGTTTTTGTAAATTATGCATGAGGCAGGGTTGTGATGCTTATGCTAGATGGCAGAGATCAAAAGTGATAGGCTCAAGTCAACCATCAGCATATACAAAATCATCTCCAGCTATTTTACAGCTCAGTGAAAGTTCTGCTTTTATAGTGTGTGTTGTATTTCCTACCATTCCCTTGGGTTTACTTTTCATGATAGGACTCACCATTAACGGCCTGAAGAGCAGGTAGCCTGGATGTGCAGCTCCTCTGTGCTCAACAGCCACAACTATCTATAGATATAGACAGCTCAGCAGTCACAGGCTCCAAACCGATGTCAGGAGTCCGTGCTGGAGCTTTGGAAATGTGAGACAGATTTTGTTCCTGCTGAAACTGATGACAGATTTGCCTCAACTTAGATGAGGAACAGCATTTTACCCTCCTTAGTAGGTTGCATTATGAATAAATACTATCAAATCAAATAGATCAGGATTTTTTTCTTCTGAGATGGATGAGATAGTAACTGTTGCAGTGATGCAAGTAGTACAAAATTACTGTAATAGTGGGACTTGGTGGTCATCCATAGAATTCACAGCTGAAAAGGTTTATGACTTCCATTTATCATTCTAGGAAACAGTGAAAAGCATTTTAAATAGTAATGTTTACTTCCAAAACAGTATTAAAACAGACTTGAAAGGGCATTTAAAGACATTGTACTTTATGTCGCTCCTGTGAAATATGAGTGTGTTGATAGTTGTTTTTAATGTTCCCGTGTGCTGCATTGCAGTGTCGTACTAGAAAGGCTCATGCTACTGGATCTGATGAAAATCACATTGCACAGTGAGATCAGGTAAAGAAATTAAATTATCGGAATTTCTTAAAGATTTTTTTCCTAGATATTGAATTCTTCTCTCCCCATGTGCCTCACCCCAACCTGTTTTTTTGTGACTGCATCCAGCTTTCATGCTGAATTGAATCAAACATTTTACTGTTCATTCAGTTACTATCTTACAGTTCATGAAGTGGCAGGCGATGAGATGATTTTGTATATTTTGTTGGGAATGAATCTCAGCAAATGAAATCTAAAACTGGGTACTTATTTCTGGTGTGATGTCATGCTTGTCATTTGATTCCGGTCTACTGCAAGATTCCGTATTTTTTGGAGGGAAGGAAAACCCAAACCTCAAATAAAAAAACATTCCTATTTCCTTTTCTGTCCATTGTGATGATAGCTGTATTATCTCAAGAGTATTCATAGTAACTGTTGCCAGGACATGATCATGTATGAGAAATAACCTAAGAGGAATTTGAAGTATAAAACACTTAGGTCTAACACTTCTGAATATTCCCAGTAGCTGAAGCATGAAAATTAGAAAGGAAGAGTCCCTAAAGATACTTGAGAAAACAGCATGGTGAAAAGGGATTCTGTGATTATAAGGCAGTGGGTTCCACCTCAGCTGGTGTGGAATTAAGTTTCTGGCAGTGAAATAAGTTAGAGATGTTTTCAACCAAAAACTAACAAGGAACTTTGTTAAATCTTTACCCAGAAGACTCCAAGGTTGAAGCTGAAAAAACTCTGTAAAGCAAAAAGGCAGATATTGATACATTCAAGCATTAAAAAAAAAAAAAAAAAATAAAACCACCAAAACAAAATTTAAAAAAAAAAAAAAAAAAAAAAAAAAAAAACAAACCTGCAATTACAGTAACAGAATATTTAGAGAAAGATGTAATGTGTTCAGAGAAGTGCTGTTTTAAGGAATTTCTGGAGGTCATCTAGTTCAGGCTTGAGGCTTTGCTGAGAAGAAGGTATCATTAAGACACCATGGTATCAACATTAAAATTATGTAGAAATATCAGAGAAAACCTTGTGAGCAAAAGGCAGACACTGTACATTTAGGGAAAATTAGAATCAAAGGAGGTAAGTAAATGAATACTATCAAAAGGTAATAGAGAATCAGTAATGACCCGAAATATTATGCCTGCATATAATAGTAGGGTTATTTTGTGAGCCACTTGACCAATATGGTAGCACAGAGTGCAAGAATTGCGACAGAAAGGGCAGACTTCAGCCATTCCTAAATAAATCACAATGAAGCATCATGAGAAAACCCCATTTTCAATGCTACAAAAACCACCCCTCAAAGCACCTCATCAGGGAGCACAAAGGGAGAAATAGTCCCTGATTTTTGCCCTAGGAACTGCACAGAACATGAATACCGCAACTGAAAGGCATTTAGTAAGGAGTCCTTAATGTGATCAAATTCAATGTCCTTGTAGGATGTAGAGGCAAGAAAGTAATATATTAAAGTAAGCTTAACTGTTCAAAAAACCAACAATGAAAAATAACTATATAAAAACGAAAGAGCAAATTAAAAGCAGTAAGGTGTTTACAAGTCATATGAAAAATGCTAAATTAACACAAGTGGATTTTTTAAAAAGCATCACCCCTTTACAAAGCAAGCCTTGATAGACAGCAAAGTAAATAGACTGTTTAGACATAAACAGATCTCCAAACAATGCACATTGTGGCTAAAGAAGGAAAACAGAAAAAAACATTACATTCTGGCAAGTTAATTTCAAGTCACAATAAAGTAGGCCAAGAGATTCAAAGAGGAGCAATATCCTAAAACTTACAATAAAAATCCCATCAGCTATCTCTGTAGAAGACCACCTGTCAAAAATGGAAGAAAAAAGGTTTCAACAAAGAGAGACCCCAGTAGGAAAAATAAACTAGTTCTTTGGCTTAAGTATTGAATAACTATTTATTATGAAAATGTTAAGGGAAAGCCTGGAGTGAAGCCTTTTTTAACACAGAAATTTCTGAAATTAAACTATTTTTAAAGAACGTAGGGAAAAAAAATCAACAGAATCAAACTACACGCATCAGTAGGTATTGACCTAAAACTGGTGGGTCTCAAAACATGATATTGCTATATTATTAACTCTGATGTGTAAATTGTCTTTAAAGAAAGTCCTAATACTAAAAGCATGGAAAGTAGTAAATATGACAGTAATATTTTCTGAAAGGCTCCATTATTAATCCATAAAAATACAGACAAGTATTCAGAAGTACTCACTTCTTTACTGGATAAATCAATAGAAGTTCTATTTTGAAAAAAGGTCACATAGATATATCTATTTTGTATCTTACATTGGGAAAAAGTGAGCATGGATTATGGAGGAGGAAGTTACGCCTCCCATTCATATGAGTTTCTAGAAGGACTTGATGAATCTGTCAATAACTGATTCAGATGGTGTAGTGGTTTGACACTTGAAAAAAAATCTAGAAGCTTATGCTAAAATCCTTCAACAGGATTAAAGAAAAATCCAGCCTTGAAATAAGAAGCAAAGGGTTCTAATAGATTTAAATCTCTTTAAAATGAGACTTGATGTATGATTAGCTTTAACAAGGAAAGAGTAATTGCTGGTGAAGTTCCTCGAGAGTAAGTGTTGAGGCTCCAGGTGTTCAGCATAATCAGTGATCATCTGGAAAAGGGCTGGTTAGCAAAAAGAGAAATATTTACTAACAAAAGTAGATACAGTCAAAAGTGAAAGGCCACTGAGAGCTTTTTTATTTTTTTCTCAATTACCTGAAGGCAGGAGTTGATGCACCGTTAGTAAGTTTGGTGATGATACTAAACTGGAAGGATGAGAAGCCTTGCAGAGGGATCTGGACAGATTTGAACATTGGGCAGTCGCCAGTGATGTGAAAATGAACAGGATCAAATGCCTGATTCTGCACCAGGAATGGAGTAATTCCAGACACGAGTCTAAAATGGGAGGGGAGTGGCAGGAGAGCAGCCCTGCAGAAAAGCCTCTGGGAGTGCTGGTTGGCAGGAGGCTCAGCAGGAGTCATCAGT